>JXSR01S001220.1:0-11534 GCA_000969725.1 Ophiothrix spiculata | reverse complement strand
AACATCCCAGTATATTCAATCTAATATTATTTCATTAATAGCAAATGTACAAAACATTCTAACTACATGTAACCATTAATCAACATTCATTATATTTCACAAGTAATATCCTAGAGTAAAACATGAAGCAAGCATTAATGTTACTCTTCTCTATATAGGGCCTATTCATTGTCTAGCTTACTCTAATGAAGAGCAAGATATTTTTTCTTCACTTATGAATTCTATCAGCTTGTGTCAGAATATTGAATTTTGTTGAAAGCAATCTTTACAATTTGTATCTTTTTCCCTGCAGCAAAAATGGTCAGCTTTTATTGGTTGTAATCAATAACTGGCGATCAATTAATATATCATGTCGATGTACTCTTTTTAATTCATTCTCAGACAGGCCTTTCATTATCCGTTGATAGAGCTAATGAATGCTTGAATATGATATCATACAAGACTGTGTTTTAATAAAGAAATTTAGAAAATGCACATAATCATGTAAAAGAATTTCATAAACTTGTATTTGTCATCAATGGTCTACCAAATTTCAAAATATGTGGAGCTCCAAATGGGACAGAAACCAGGCGTTTTTATTTGAAGGGGTACATTTTTGTATCAGGGCAATTTATTCCTTTGAGGGCTATGGTAATTTTCTTAAGAGAATGGTGAACATGGTATATGCTATTAATAGCCCCTGATAGAAACAACTTACCATGGAGGAGTTTTAAAAACTTCTCTAAATGTGTGTGATGTGAGGACAAGATAATGGATTGAGAAGTGTTTGGAGAAACTCCAGTCCAGCATTCTAGACTTTTAAGGCATGGACAAACTAGCATTAAACCTCCATTACACTGATTGCACAAACACTACACAGAGTGACAATGTCATTGGCATCTCTCTTGCAAAACACTTAGTGTATCTCTTAGACGTCACCACCGATTTCTTGAGGTATTAATCACGACATGTTTAGAGATGTTTGCAGACATGGTAGCGTTGGGCTTTTTGCGTGTGAATGAGGACTAAGAGAGGGGTTGAGTCATTGATGAATGTTTACATGAAGTTGTGGTACAAGAAACAATCAGTATGTGAGAAATTTCCCATCAGAATTTTTTTAGGCTGATACATCTTCATGAAATAAAGGCGCTCTGTGCAAGTTTAGCATCATCCACAAGTTTTTTGCCTCTAAAAGGTTCAAGATATTGATACCAATTGAAATATCCTGAAACTTGAAATAACTTCTTTTTCAATGCATTTCTGAGATGATGTTTCCTTTCCTTTTACAGCCAGAAGCAGATTTGGGGGCATGCCCACTCTTAATGTGTAGAGCAGTACCTGACTTTTGAGTAAGCACCAAATTTGATTCAGAAATCAATATTCGAAAACTCTGCTGTGTTTTCTTCAGCCCGCTATAATTGCTCCCTTCATTTAGTTTGCCAAAATGGTGCTCCTTTCAAATGGAATTTTGTTATCTCAAAATTATGAATATGAGGAAAGTATCATGTTAAAAAATGTTAAAATGTATAATAATAGCTCCCACACATTAGATTCTGTCAAACCAGATTCATGTTTGTGAAATCATTCAATCACTGTGATCATCAAGTATTTATCAACATCCCTCCTCCTCACAGGCAGTGATAGATGATAGCATGTTTGACTCACTTATCATCGACATAATCAGTGTTTGGCTTTCACTAAAGCTTCCTGTTTAGACAGCCAAAATTCTTTGATGTCAAAATATTTGTTTTATTGCTATCACTTATTATATCTTTGTGATAGACAGATAATTTAAACATACTGATCTTTAGAATGTCCATCCAGTTATTTCATAGGAGCGAGCCGAAAATGGATGAAATACTTTGATAATGATCATTTATCAAACTTTTGGAAGTGAGTGTATTTATTTATTTTAAAGGGCTTGTCAGATGACAAATTGGATAAATGAATATGGTATTTGATATTTTGTAAATCATAAGTTATCTGAAAATGTTTGGTAATTCATAATGCTGCAATTGAGATGCAGAAAAAGTAAAATTTAGTCTTGGGAATGTTGATTTCCCGTAATTCTAAGGTGAAAACAGACTGACTAAACCTTATGATTGTTTATATGAATAACGGCAAGTGGGTGAATTGGGCGTACTGAAAATTCCTTCCACATCAGTACTGTACCGGGGACCAAGGGTAATACCAGGTCCAAAATCTTGGGAGTCCCTATAGACTTTAAAGCATGTATGAAATACAAGAAAACTCAAAATTTGATGAGTCCGGGATGGATTTTGGTGAGTTCGGGACTCAGAAATGCAGCCTAGCGCTAAGTTTGCTGGGGACCTGTGGCGACAAGCACATTTTCATCAAAAAACCTGATTTTTTATCAAAAATGAAGATTGTCTTTAAATACATTTTATATAAAATCCTACCAGCTAATATTAAAAGATCAATACAACAACTCCAACCCACAGATCAAGATGTTAAGAAGCGAAGTAGAACCACAAAAGTCAACTTAATAAAATAGCAGGGGTTTTGGGTTTGTTTTAGGATTTTTAAAGGGGGTTATAGTAGATCACTTACAATTAATAAAAATACAAAATAATAATGAAGGGTTCATGTGGACAGTCATCATGAATAAAGGCCATTCTGATAGTTTCATACGCCTATTCCACAAAGAAATTTATCGTTGCCATGGAAATACTGGTGTAAAATTTGTTAAATTCATGTGAGTAAACACTCCATGATGCAAACGAGACAATTCTATGAATGTATAATGCCCATAAAACACAATCAGGTAGAAAAAAACGCAACTGATGAAGGTTGGTCGAGAAATTCAACCTTTTTTGCATCAAGTTTTTGTCTAGGCATTTAATTAGTTTTCCTTGGTTTATTTGGTGACGTTTTCACCGATCTCAGAGGACTCAAATGCGTTTATTTGATTCAATCAGCCGACTAGTATTTCATTACAATTCCGCTCCGCTTTCCCACACTCTTTCAGCACTGTTAGCAATTATAGCTTGCACAATTTAGTCAATTTGCTGTTGTTACCATGGTAACATTGGTACAGGTGCAATACAACATTCTTTGGTACCTCCTCCCCTATTTCTATTTATTTATTTCTAGCCCTGATTTCAGTGCCTTGTCCTACACCACCTGTCCAACAGCCTCTATCCACTGCACTTCGTGCGCTGCCTGAGCTCGTTGCTGGGTCTGTGGGAGGGGCGATCAGGGGAACGGGGCTAGATCTAATTTATTTTATTCTTCTCTATCCTGGGTAATCCCTTCAATGCACTGAAACTGTTCTTCCGGGGTGCCCTTTCCTCCCAAATGGTAAATATCCAAATTCAGTAACATCCATCTCTGTTGTTATTTAGGCTGTGGTAAATTCACTGTAAGGTGTTTTTTTTCAAAAAATTGCTCAAAAGAAAAAAAACCTGATCATTTTAAACTTAAAATGGTGATTTGGTGGGTACAAAATAATAAAATGAAAATCCTTCAATTCGCTCATGTGTTATCAATACTGGAAATATCAAACAAAGACAAACCATCCCATCTTCATTAACTTGCGACAAAACGTTCAATGACCCCATCTCTATTTCTGACAAGTTCATTTTATTGGAAATGAAGTGGAATTAATTTGCACACAATTCTATCTATCTATACATTATGTGTAGATTCTATCACTGCTGTAAACAGATGGTGAATGATGAACATCGATCCAAAAGACAGTTGCATACTGAAAATGTATGTAAGTCTAGCAACTTTGAGTAGTTTTTATGAGGCAATGGCCTTTACTAATTACTGGTACAAAATGAGGTGCTTTGACTCAAAATAAGTCCAAATTAGCCCGACACTTTTTCCCAAGATGTCCCCAATTGGTTGGTTGTGTTCTCTTTCCTTCCTTTTTCCTTCTTTTTCTCTGAGCACTTTGTATCCTTCTGGTTAAAAGGCGCTTAACAAATGCCCGTGTATGTATGTATGTATGTATAACCCCTGGCTTTGTAGCTGTTTACAGATCCCTGTGAGGAATCCCAGGAAGCACGTAATTTTGAAAATGGTAGGTATGTCCTGCGACAAGTGCCGCTCAAGTTTGTGGTTTACTGAACTGTGCGAAAGATTAGCTTTTAAAACTCATTTTCTGGTGTCCAGTGAGCTAACATTTTGGCCAAAAAGAGCAGTGATTGCCACCTTGAGGTAAATGTACCCTATTTTATTTTCTATTCAGCAAGCTAAAAGCAAAAACAAGAATCAGACCTTTTTGTATATTTCTATGATTTACAATGTTTGGCAAATTTCGAAAGGCCCTCAATGGTAAAATGAGCCACGGTATATGTAAATGTATAATAAATCACCCAACTTGACCCAAAATCAAATTTTTATAACCATAATTTGGTACATTGGTGTGAAAAAAATGTGCAATGATTCACACATTTTCTCAATGGCAATGAACGATAAAAATTCATGACACAATACGAACGAAAAACAAACACTTCCACTGCATGCTTGCTCAAATAAGCATGAACAATTAAAGATTCACAATTATCAAGTTGGTAGCCTGTTATTTAGTCTGTATATGAACTAGAACAGGTCAAATCAACTGGGACAAGCGACAGTATGTCCCCAAACATCAGAGAAAAATCACAGCTGCGGATTGTAGGAGGCAAATATGACACAAATATACAGCAAATATTGCAATATTTGAGCCCCTTAATTGTTTAACTGTTACGTGCCTAGTTGCTCTTTAAAACGAATTCAATTTACTTTTGCCAAAAACAACCTCAAAACAAATATGCATATTACTTAGCATAATTCATGGTCAAGATGGTCTGTTACAACTTAGGCAAAGTAAAAAATAAAACATGTTTCTCGTACGGGTTTTTGAAAAAAAGGAGGAAGAGGTACTTTTTATTTTTATTTATTATTTCAATGGCAATGCAAAATTGTCTATTAATGGCCCATTCTCACCCAGTGTATCGATACCAGATGTGTTGTTGGAAGAGGAGGAGGCCCTTTTTATTTTTGAGTTTTGGACATACTAGGGGTTGATCAAAACAAAATATACTTTAAAATGCATATTGAACTGAAGCAAATCTATTGCACAGACTTTATTAAACTTGAAACACTTTTTACAAATAAGTTATGCATGATGTACAAAAAATAAAAAATATTGTTAGAAATCCTTAAAAAACGATGCGGGAGGGGACGAGAAACATGTTTATTTTTTTACTTGGCGGTATCAGGGAAAGATAACATTTGCATGTTATTTACATCATTTTTAAAAATAACACAAACATTTATCCTCTTGTAATACTATTTACAATGTAATGTTCAGAAGCGAGACGACGATGGTCCATTTAACATTCATGGGACTAAGTTCAATAAATGCTTTGAAAAGCGATGAAAGCGAGCAAATTAACATGATGTATGGTGACTGCTTGGCGGCCGGTCTTTTGGAGACTATGGGATTATTACATTGATAACTCCAGTCATGTTCAATTTTGCTTAATGATATTTCCAAATTGCTGTTTAATTGCATTCGGAACATGTTTGTAAAGTACACTATGCAACTGCTATGCATGCAAATTAGTTATGCTATGTTAGCACTTTTACAATCCTTTCTGATATCGATGTACTACTACTATTTGTTTATTTGCTTGATTTTTATCTCATATAGACAATTTTTATTTTGTTTCATACCCTTTATAAATTAAAGGAGCATATCCTTTATAAATTAAAGGAATAGTCCAATTTCTTCCAACTGTTTTAAAACTTTTTGAGATTTTGATATATAAACCAATATATTGCTCATATTTTTCTCATAACCACATATGAAATTTCACAGCTGAGCTATGTTCTGTTTGGTAACCAAACGCTGTGTAATTAATTGTAATGTACAGGTGGCTCTGAAATACAAAATTGCTCATAATATCAAAACAGTTCGCCTCATTCTGCTTAAATTTAAACTTAAACCTTTCAGTGATCATATTTCATATCACATTGAAAACTAAATTTTGAAAAATCAAACAATTTAATGGTACATGGTCCGATTTTCCAAATTGTAGTTTTCAATTTCATATGAAAGATCACCACTTAAGATGCATCAATTTCAAATTTCAGTTGAATCGGAACAAGCATTTTGATTTTATGAGCGATTTTGTATTTTCCATTTGCCTATACTTAAAGGGGCAATTCATGATCCACTTTTCACTCTCAAGGTCACCTCTATCAAATTGGATTTTTTTATCTTATAAGAATCCTCAAGTGGTATATGTTACGATCCCCGAACCATTCTTATATATGTGCTTGCGTTTTTGAGAAAAAAAATTATTGTCGGGGCCCCGACAGTAATAATTTACAACACAGTAGTCTATGGGGATTTTAAAAATGCTGAAAAGCTTGTAACTTGGAAACGAACGGTCGGAATCAAGTGAAATTTTCAGTATATATTTATGTTGTACTCTTCTTTTTATTTAGCTAGAAAATAGGCCACATGAAAATCATGAATTGCACCTTTAACTGTGTAGATAATATTATGGTTATAATATTAATAATGTAAAACATTTTCACTTATTTATATCTCCTAAACGCAACATGTCAGCTGTAAAATTCCACATGGGTAAAGAGAAAAATATGAGGAATATTTTGGTACCAAAATCTCAGAAAGTTAGAAAAAATGGACTGGAGTCTGCTGATGATGGCTTTATGCTGAACTTGACTGAACCATCTAGATCTTCCCTATTTATGGCAAGATTTCATTCAATCACTCCCAGGACTCAGGAATCAATACCAAGTTCTCAGCTGGAATGCCAGTGTCCTTGCTATCATGACCTTCTTGCATGACCTCATCTTGGGTCATGACTAAAATACACATTATGGGTTTGGGCCAGAAGGCAAACAAAACCAACACACTAAACACCAGCATGTCTAGGATTTTTTTCCTGTGGGACCTTGGAGGGACCTTCAATGTTATGCGGAGGGGGGGGGGGGGACCTTAACAGCTAAAATCACAGATGTCCTTAAAAATCTTTGCTAAAATCAACAAAAAACGGCTGATCTTACACAGATTGCTGGGCCAGTTGTGGGGGCTTCAGCCCCAAAGCCACTCCTGGATACACTGGTGGTAAAGTTAGCTGGAAGGTAAGGAATGGTAAACACCTGTTGTTGACCATACATACACAGTGGCACATGATAGATTGCTTGATTTACATGCATATACAGTATGCATTTTTATGAATTATAATTCTGGTAAATTTAAACAAATTTTAAAGCACTGGCAAAGCATATATTCTGTTTAAACTTTTTTTGACAAAGTAAAAGGCACTGTTGTTTTGGAACAATAAATCTGATCAAACTGTGACTGTAAAACTAGAAATTAATGAAATGTAAAAATATGACAGAGGGAAACAAAACTTTCACCTTCAGTATAAAGCTGATTTTAGTACAAACCCCCGGGGAATAATGGATTGCATGCTGGGACGCATATTCCTGGAATGCTCTCAATTTACAGGCACAGTTCATAACAAGTTCCTGTATCTGATTGACAGTTTATTTAATATTTGCATTCTTTAATAGTACATATTTTATCACAAAACTGCCATGGATGAATTTGGTTTTGAAAATTTCAATTTAGATGCAAGATTCATTCCCCAGGGATTCATTTGACACAAATTACAAACTTGTAACAAATTAATTTCGTACATGTAAGTTGGACAATTTAAAAAAAGCATTGAACATTTATTCTGATTCCCAGAATAGGCCCCGGGGAATAGGCCCTATATGTGACATTTTGAATAATTTCAAGTGCAGTCAACTTTACATGCAATTCTACAAAAATCTGGTCAAAGCCCTGTCAAATATGCGAAGGATCCATGTGAAACTATGTTCTTTGAAAATATTTAGAAATAAAAGAGTGTCTGATTTTAGTACACTAAATGTAAATACATTCAGAAAATTTGAAACTGTTTCTTGAAATTTCTTCTTTCGGCATAATATTTTGTGATTTAAATATTTCATTTTCTGTTTCAGTCTTATACAAAAATAATTTGATTTAAGAAAAAAAAAGGAAACCTGTATCAAGATATAGGCCTAATATTCTGCTTGCTCACTCTATGAATTTTCTGACCCATTTATGTACAGTAACAAACATTAATGTACATAATAATATAATAATATAATAAACAAGCATTTATAACGCGCCTTTTCCTTGGGTTGCAAAGCGCAACAAGAACAACAGTATATACACATGCAGAACAAAATATGACCAACCAGCAGAGTACATGAAATGCAAAAACAAAGCAATTAAGTGAATAAATGATATTTCAACAGTTTCTTGAAATGTCCAGTTGTATTGGCAGCAGTGATGTGACGTGGCAATAAGTTCCATAGTCTTGGTGCTGCAGAGGAGAACATGCGATCACCAGCAGATTTATTAGTCCTGGGAACATTAAAAGTTGTATAACGCGAGGCACGAATATTGTAATGATGCGAACGAGTGTGAAGTAAGTCCGATATATAATGGTGCGTCGCTCCAACTGTAAAACTTTTGGTGGCGATTTACAAAAAGCCCCATGTGATGTTTAAAACCAGCATGATTATGTTCTGTAAAAACAACTGAAATTTCAAGTTCTATTCTAGGTCTCCAGGTCATGAAAATATTTTGACATTTCTGCAAATTATAAATTGTTGCTGTCTAACCTATTCCCTTGTGGGTTAAAGTTTTGAACTTCACATGGAGCATTCTATGTGACTGATTTATAAGGATATGTGCCTTTTAATTTGATTAGTTCAGAAAACCCTAGTCAAAACAAAATGGATCTAGACAAAACAGACTCTCAAATTTAAAGGGGCACTGGACAAGTTCAGCATCATCCCCAACATTTTCCCTACATTTGTGTAGTAGCATTTTCGAGATTTTTGCATCATTTGAAGTATTAGCGGTAATAATGACAGCATGCAAAGTTTCATTGTCAAATTCAAACCACATATATCAAAATATTCAGATATTCTTTTATTTTTAATTATCGTTGTCGACAACGATAAATACTGCCCTCTATAGTTGGAATTTTAAAATTGGCCTTTTCGGGAAATCTAATGCAAACTCCAAATTTCTTTTGATTTATCTGCAATCTATGACGTGAAAGGAATGTTTTAGAAACAAATCTTTGGCTCTTTCTTGATATACAGCATCAATAAATGCGTTTAGAGAATAGCCTCATACCCACGAACAACAAACGAAATAAAATTCAAATTTTTGACTTTTCTGACGGTTTTGATTAACATTTTCCCAATATCTGGTAATTGACTGAACTGAAGTTTAAATCACCCACAAATAAAATTTTGAAATGTTGTCCAATGCCCCTTTAAGCAATGGATCTTGAAATCAAGCTGAAAACAAATTAAGTTTGATACACAGCAGGGGGAGGTATCTATAACAAATATTTCGACAATTTCCGGCCTATTGCAAAAAATGCTCAAAACATCAAGTCACTGAAGTTGATTCAAATAGGTGGACACTTTTGGACAGATAAAATGCTCTCTCAACTTTATGCCATCTTGGACGCACTATTGATTTGATAAAATTTTGCGGGAAAGTTAATGCTAGCTCATATAATTCTTCAACTTTATTGAACAGCCTTCATAAAACTGTTGTCTTCATTGGAGCGGGTCTTTGGTTGAAGATCCTCGGAATACTATAAACAGGGATATTCATGGGGTATTATATTTGCGGTTAGATGATGATTCGCAAAATTCACGAAAATTAAACCCTCGCGAAAATAACCCCGTTTACAGTATCCAGAATCCATAGACCGAGTGAGCGCAGCCACCGAGGTACAAATGATCTGTTTCAAAGACATAAAACTGCACCTACAATATATCACTGAAAACCACAAAAGAGTACCATTTCAAACCTGAATCGAACACATACTTTTTTAAAAGTTTTTCTCCTAAACAAAGACAGCTAAATAAATTTGTTTAAGAATCAACCTTACATGTTTGGTGCATTTGATTTCAATAAATATAATAACGTTTTAACATTTTCAAAGAAAACCTGATTTATGCTTGAGTTTACTCTTTGACACCTTTTTTGAAAAGTTCAAAACAGATCACTTGAAGATATTGTTTGTATACACAGAAAAGATTAGCACAGATAAACATATTGCATAATAGATTATGGTTAGTCCATAAAAGCACTCTTGAAAAGATGTTAGTACTAGCACAGATTTTTAATCTTTTTGCAGAGTAAATAATAGAACTTGAAAAGGATCATGTCAAGTGTTGACAGTAAGTGTTAAATCTGGATTAGGATTAAAATGACTGGTTAAAGAGTGTGTATACTCTCTAGACTTCTAAGAACATACAGATTTCAAATTGTATCTACTTTTTATACTTGAAGAAATACATCATCAATCATGTTTTATTTGAAATGTCAAGAAACATTTGATGCACAGGTACCGAGGTACCAAGAGGATTTTCTCTTACAAAAGAAAAACAATCTGTCAAAATTTAGGCCTACTCAGCCAAATTTCAGGTTTGTCTTATCATTTGACTTGGTGCTCTAAAAATGGCTATTGGTATTCAAAAAAAACATATTTGTTCCAATTTATACATTGGGCACAATTGCTTTCTTTCCCAGGTTCTCTTTTGGATAGGCCAAACATACATTTGAAATCTATAAGCCTTTTTTCATCAATTAGGCCTATAAAGTCACAAAACTTGAATAGACTTTTAAAATCAATATTCCGTACACATGCTGAATGGTCTGATTGTACTTTTGTTTTTGTTTGCTTGTATATTTATTTGTTTTTTTAAGTATAAGCCTATTTATTTAGGCGGCCTACTATTTACCAGGGTCAGGGACTTTATAGGCCTATTCAATTCTGAACTTGAATAAATTATTTTGTTTGCACTAAATCTCATGGACCATGTTATAAGCCTATTGTATAATTTTTATCTAACTCTTTACAATTTTTGTGTAAAGAGTCACAAGTAATTCTTTATATTTTTAATAAGTCATGGTCATTTGTATCAATCTCATTAATTCATTTTCATGTTTTTATTTAGGGCCAACCTGACCAGTACTGGGGCATAGAACTAATACTTCAATCAGTCTGTGATTTTCCTGGTTGGAGAACCCAAAGTAAAATGAACAATTAACAATGAAGAGCGCTATCGATTCAAGCTCCCCCCCCCCCCCCCCCCCCCCCCCCAACACCACCCGCAAGGCTTGGCAAGGCACTACATAGCAAACGTCGGTTCTCACTCTCACTCAGTCCAGCCATCTTCAAAAAAAGAAATAAAAAAATAATAATTACATGGTCCATATTCAGGAATTTCAGCTTACTTTGCAGCTGAACTACAACAATTGAACATGTGTAATGTGATTTCTACACTCAATATACCATGTAGACAGTGCAGTGTAGTATTAATACAGTGTGACAGTTGGGTTTTATCAATACATGATTGATTTTGGTAGCACTCACTCACCAGCAATTGAGTTTCCTGACATTCTCCAAATCTGACGATCTCGCCTTGGCAAGAACCAATCCTTCCGTCAGCTTCACCAT
>JXSR01S001219.1:62105-82131 GCA_000969725.1 Ophiothrix spiculata | reverse complement strand
ATATTAACATCATATCAAACAATTGTTTTTTTGACCATTTTGACCATGTAACACATTTTTGACCCACCTCATGAAATGCCACCATATATAAACAGTGGGCCCTGTACTATGGATTTTTGTTGATAATAAGGGTTAGGGTTGGAAGGAATGGAAAACAACAGTGTAGAAGGTAAATGTTACCCGATGTCACCCATCAGATATGACGATCAACAAAAATACATAGTGGGGTTGCATTTACAAGTAATGGGCCCTGCAATATAGATTTTTGTTTACATTGTCCAATAAATTATTGTTATACTTCATATGAAGATCAGAAGATGAAATCCAATGCGCGCAAGGTGCATGAGAGGCTAACCAGTACACTTCAGCAATCTTAATTAAAACATGTTACGCTTGGTTATGAAAATGAAAAAAGTGTATTAACTGTGTAAATCCCATTGGAATCAAACAATAACTAGTCACTTTTGAAAACGTTCATGTCTACCTGATTTTTTCATTGGATACACTCATTTTTTCAGCATATCTTCAAGAAAATATGCAAATAATAAGTTTGTTACAAGTGAGGGATTAAGGATGTCTTTTTGTTGTTGTTGCTTCTCCCAGTAAAGTACACAAAAAGATAATGCAATGTCGTCTCCATTTTTTATAGCTGAGGATGTATCTGTGAAGCAAGAAAAGAAGTCGGCAACACCAGTCAAAAGAATCACTTTCGCTGATGAAACTTTTGGAAAGGCGCCCTCGCCAGAGCCGAAAACAACCATTCACTATCCAGCTGTGAGGTATGATGAATTTCTTCATTTCTTTTTGATCATTGTTTTGGAAATGGGTATAAAAATCACTGCTTTCTTGACTTACTGGCACTTATAATGCTAATTGTCAGTGCTGAAAAGTAAGGAAAGATGTGACATCATTTTCTGAAAGGTACATTGAGCTCCACCTCTGACTTCTATACATTTTGCAGATGTGTTGATTAAAGTTAATGTAAAAGTCTGCAAGGTTGTGGACATTTCTACTAGAAGTGTTATTGATATAGTCATCATCTTCTGCTGCAAATTATCATCTTACTGCAAATTGATTTATTTTATATCTAGATCTATGTAAGGCCAAATTAAATTAATAGTTTGTCTCAAAGCTCCCGTGCGCATTAGTTTTATCGTGCGTGTTAGTTTCCCTCAAAATCCGAAAATTGCAGGGCTTCATTTTTGAAAAATGCTGAAGAGCTATAAATAAATCTCCTGAAAGGTTCAAGGAGAGTTGTCAGGAGAGTGATTTGAGGTCATACCATAAGATATTAGCTGATTTTAGCAGTTTGAGGTGAGCTAAATATTGCTCTCCTAAGAGACTGTTTAGGCGAGCATAGGAGAGTAATCGCTCTAGCTCGCCTTAAAAATGAAGGCCTGAATTGATTTTTTTTTTTTTTACCCCATTTTTATTTTATTTTTTGAGAAAAACAACTTGAAATCCGAGGCAAAATGTTTGTGTTTCCCATGGTTTCAAAAATAATCGCAGCAATCTTTACGACGGTATTGCCGATTAATTTTGACACTCAATTTCACCCATCAAGTTAGTAAAATAGCGCTCAGGACTTCTGTGACACACAAAAAAATCTATACAAAAAAAATATAAATAAAATAAAACCACATTTCGCATTAGTTTTTCAAGAGTAGGAGAGTTTTGAGACAAACTGTTAATATAATTTGGCCTAATGAAGCTCGAAAGTGCCTATGTTCCCACTTACAGTATGTTGTCTAGTATAGCCAGGCATATTCTACTAAAGATTTTTGGTAAACACAGATATTAAATCTATCAATATAGAATCCTTTAACCAGGACTTACTTTTTGTAATTTATCTGTTGTTTACAGTTTTAGCTCACCATCAACTATAGAAACAAAAGCCAGCTCTTCTGGCCCTGAGACATCGCCATCAACCATCAGAAGATCACCATCACCAACTAAACCATCTCCACCAAAGCAGACTTCACCTTTGTCCGAGACCGATGTGACCCCACCTAAGATGACCTCCCCTATGGATACATCTGCAACAAATGAACCGTCACCACAGAAGGAAGCGTCACCATACCCACCCATTTACCCAGCCTTGCCAATGGAAACAAGAGACACGTCCCCTGTCAAAGAAACATCGCCACCCAGACAGGTTTCACCGCCATCCGTGGAAACGAGAGATACATCTATCCAAGAAACATCACCACCTATATATGACGTAGAAGCAAGTGAACCATCTGTCAAAGAAGCTTCACCACCTAGACATGTGTCACCACCAAGAGATATATCCCCAGCAAAATCCCTTTCCCCATCCACCGATGACTTGCCTCCCAGGGAAACCCCCACTCCACCGTTTGTCTCTCCAGCCTCCTCCCCACCAAGACTGTCAGGTTCCCCGACCAAAGATGTGTCCATTGCCCCTATCCCCACCTCTCAGCCTGCCTCAGCAGAGGACGCCTCCGGTAGATCAGAGAGTCCAGACCTGTATGAGCCTGCCCTGACTGAGCAGATGATTGTGGATGAGGAGATCACGTTTAATCTGACAAGACATTCAGATGACATGGAGGAAGAGATGGAAGAGGATGAAGGTAAGACATGAACCGATGGTGTAACAACGCAATGCGAGACCATCTCGTCTTGTGAGTGCAAGAAAATCGTATCTGCAGTAGCTGCCATTTTCAAAAATTTTAAATGTACACTGTATAAAGTCCAGTCTTGAAATGTGCCGGTGTCACCTGAAGAACCATTTCAAGAGCCACTGACATATTGTAGACAAATGTTGAAGGATTTATGGCATTCTAGTGATAAGATGTTAATTAAAAATGTAACAATATAACGTATGGCAGCTCTTGTTCATTAGGCCAAGAAAAAAAATTGTTGTGTTGCCCTCAGCGACCGACCCTATTCAAAAATTTAAAAAAAAATTAATAGGGTCGGGAAAGCACCCAATTTTGCTCAGATTGGGTGTTTTTTGAGAAAATATCTTGAAAATAGTGGAAAATGCACCCAAATTTGGTACTTTAGGTGCTTTAAAAAAAATTATAATTTAAAAAAATATTTTTCCGACCGACTGACTCAATTTTTCAGAAATCCCACTTGAGGGCAACACAACAATTATTTTTTTTTGGCCTTATAGATATGACTTTCTTGCACTCACTTAATGATCTGCTCTGCACCTAGTCAGTTGATGAAAGGTGTAATCAAGTCAACATTCAAAAGAAATAAAATTTGAGGCTTGCCTCTTAGTTGTCCATCTGTCCAATGGGATTGCATTTTTACTATTTTTAAAGGAATACAGCCAATAACGATTTTAGTGGTGTTTTTTGTTTAGATATGAAGTAGAGCCTGCAACTTCCATTTCAATTGAGTAAAATGATTTTAATAGAAGCTTCAGATAAATTAATCAGTAAAACTTGATAATGAATGAATCTTGTTTTACTTGATTATCTTATTGGGTCTCTGGCATCCTTCAATAATTTAAGTGATGTTTTTCAAGAAAGTTTCATGCCTCCAATTATATGAAACGTTGAAAATCACACTTTTGAAATTTGATAATATCAACCTCGATCACTGGCATTGGGTCACTTTTCTCATTTCATAGTACAAACTCATTTTGTTCTCCATTTTTTTCCACCATTCCAGCTGAATCTGCTGAAACATCTCCATCTCCGTCCGATGTAGAAGCATCACCATCGCCAGCGGATGAACCGGATGCCTCAGAAATCACTGAAAAAAGTATCCAAGAAGAATCAAGTCAACAAGAAGAAGCAGCTGAGTTGAACTACGAGCGTTCCCCTCTAGCTAGACCATCAATTCATGACCGCATCGCCTCATCATCATCATCACCTCCTCCATCATTCTCACTGATGCAACAAACTGAACATGCCACGCCACCCAGAATGCATCAAGAAATCACATTCCCAACACCTCCCTCGGCCAGTCATGAACCTGACGCCTCGGACTTTCCTCCCACTAACATGTCAGAATCTGTGGACTCTTTTGTAAGACCCCAGAGATATCCCCTATCATCAACTTTTGCACCAGACGTCCAAGGTGGTGCCATGGCAGAAACTCGCTCATTTGGGGTATCACCATTTATAGGAAGAGATGTATTTACTACGCAAGAGAGTATTGGTACTTCACCTATGTCACAGTCCATTTTTGGACTTGGTGCTTCCAGAGCAGAAATGGCTGCACAAACAACGCCTGGTCTAGCGTTACAAGGAGAAGGTGGTCCCAGTAGGCCTAGGACCTCTTTTGCAGCATCGTTGAAGGCAATACCGAAGACGGAGAAAGATGTCGAACTAGGTAAAAACATCATTATCTTTGCACACCATATCTTTGCATATTACATTATTCCATCTTCAAAAGAATCTTTTTAAAAATTCATGTTTAAGTATAGCAAAATGAATATATTTACAAACTTGGTTTTCCCACATTTGTGACCCGTCATATCAACAGGTACCTTAATGTCGGCATAGTAAATTACGAGATAGATACGGGCTATTGAAGCTGAGCATGGTCAAAAATCACGTCCAAGGTCGAATTTCTAATTTCATCAGAAACGTTATCTTTGAAGTGTATTCTATCATATTAATCAGGTTCCAACATCCAAAACATAAAACGAATGTTTTAATAACGAGATAAAAATCCTTTCTCCATTCAAGTTTTACCAGTACAGAAACTTTAAACTTGATTTTCTCAGAACTTTATTTTTCTGAATCAGCCCAATGCCTTTTACCAATTTGGTAACTTTGCAATACATCCAATAACCAAAAGCAAGGTTTAATTTTAAAGCTTAAAATATAATCTTTTATATGAGACCAAAAAATCAATTTTCATTTTGGGACCCTTAAGGTACCTTATGATATGACGGGTCACATTTGAAAAGCAATATTTGTCAAATTCATCAGTTTTTGGGGACTTTTTGCTCAAGAGCTTTAGAGCAAATTTTCTTTGTAATTGCTCTCCTTACAATAACTAGAGAGCGATTTGAAGCTCCTGTATAATCAATTTCTTTTTTTTTTAATTCTTTGCCAGTTACTTATCCTGATACAAGTCATCATTCTGTCTATATTTTTTGCACAGCTTGTCTTTAAATATTCATGAAAGAATATTGACACTCACCTGCTTTTTGAAGTCAATCTTGGCTCTATATTCAAGATCATTTCTCACTTTATTTTAAAGCACAAGAGCCAATCACACCAAAGGAAACCCAAGTCAGATCACAGGATGAGAGTCACACAGATGGGCCCTCAACTAGGTCAAGACGGAAACAATATGGTAAGCAATCGCACAAGAAATATTTGCTAAAACAGTATGAATCTTTTCCTGTCCTCCACAGTACTTTATTTACAGTTTAATATACTGATACTTGAAATGTTGCTTATAATGTTGAAATCCAGAGTAATTCCCTGACAAAGCCGTACTGTACTCTCTTTAAAATATTGATAAAAATATAATAGTAAACTTGATGTGTTCAAATCTTTATAGTATTCAGAAGTCAGTATTGTTAAATATAATATAAACAACTTTTGAAATCCTAGGAATGGAAGTAGGCTTTGGTTTGGTGTTGTGGTAGTTTGTAGGGTATGGTAGGGTAGGGTAGGGATGAACATAGTAGGCAGGGTACGAATGGGACGGTGGGTAGAAGAAAAGTGTTTTGCTTATACTCCTTACACAAATCATTACACATCAACTTTTTGAGTTGACACACTCTATTCAAATCATTAGATTTCTCAATCAAGATGGGTTCCATTATGGTAAATGAAGAAATGAATTGGTAAAGTACGCAAGACCACTTGTTTGCACAATCCATCTTTCTTAAAATGTTGATGCCAATTGATTTTACACTTCTAACCCTTAAGGCAGTGTCATATCTAGATTGTGGTGACAGGAGCAAAACTTTGCCTTTAAAGTTGAGAAGCAATATTTTATTCAGTAGGTTTACCCTTTACAGGGGTGTGAGAGTTCAGATTTTAATCTGATTTCAGACTTTTTTCAAGCCTTCATATAATTTCAGATTTTTTTTTTGTTATTTTCAGCCTGTTTTTGACATTTTGTCACTATTTTCAGATTTTTTTATCAACTGCCTCTCACAGCCATGCTTTTAACACCACCCAAATAAGAATAACACCTTTCATAAATTTGTTTTCTAGTTGACCAACCAGAAGCACCCTCCTTCATCTTCTCTCCACCCAAAACAAGATCTCGAGGACGTCGTCAAGCCCACAGGAATCTGTCAGACATCACTACCCCAGCATTGAGCACCTCAAAGAGCTCTGCCTTCCAGATGCCTACCATGGGCCCCACACCCAGCAATGCTATCAGACAAACCATCATCAGCTCAACACCAAGGGTCACCAGGCGAACATCATCAAGGGAGGTCACACCAAACGTTCCTTTATCGGTTGGAACAACACCTGTTTCCGAGACGAAGAGCGTCACCCCAAGGAGTTCTCCTCGCACCACCCCAAGGAGTTCTCCTCGCACCACCCCCAGGAGTTCTCCTCGCACAAGGCGCAAGGGAATCCATAGTGAGAGCACTCCAGAAGTTGCGGGAGCTGGGGACAGATCGATGTCTTTTAGAACTGGTAAAACAACTGGAGGAAGAGTTACTAGGTAAGTACTAGGCCAATATAATGTTGTTTGGTAGTATCTATTAAAATATATTAAAGGCAAAAAAAAAAAAACTGTTTTACGGGCAGGCGGCGGATCTTTTAAGTAGGGTCAGTCGGCCGATTTTTTTTTTTTTTTTTTTAAATTGCCTTATTGCCCAAAAATTTGAAAAATGGGGAGAAAAGATGAAAAATTTTTACAAAGAAATTTTTTAACCAAAACAGCTGATTTTACATGATTGTAGCAGAACTTTAAAAAAAATATTTCAAAATGCAAATTTAGGGTCGGTTGGGCCTGTAAAACAAGGGGGTGTTTTTGTCGCCTAATGTGCATTTTTTCAATAACTGTAGTCTTTGCCATGTTGATTTGAATAAAATTTGTCGTTCAATAAGAAATTGGTAGTAATATGATAGTGCGGTCATCTTGTGTAGCTTTGTTGCTTTACTACATCACAATTATAGAAATTTATCATTTCTGGTGATCTTAATAGCAAGCTGCATATCGCTGATATAATCACAGCTTTTTTGCCGATTTCAAGTTTTTTTTTATTTGTTGGAATTGTATAGTTTTAGCTTGTTCTTGTTAAATCAGCCTATTTTTAAGCTATTTGGTGCAAACTTTTTATTCCGGCAAGGAGACAAAATAGGGGGCTATTCAGGGGTTTTCCCGATGATGCATCGCATCTTGTCATAATGCGCCAATAATTGAAAACACGCGCACACACTTTGTAATGTATTATTTGCGCAGCTAGTTTCTACGTGCAACATTATTCAGGGGTGTGAGAGTTCAGCTTTTTAGCTGATTTCAGCTATTTTAATGCCTTCAAATGAGTCCTAATTTGAGCTTTTTCTTTCATTTTCAGCCTGTTTTTGGCATTTTGTCACTATTTTCAGCTCTTTTTATCACCTGACTCTCACACCCCTGATTATTTCAACACATGGGATTTGCTTTTAGCGGGAACTGAGTTGACCCAAATAACCCCAATTTGAGGTCCATGGCTGACGATACCAATACATTAGTCAGTATACAAAGTCCGATATCTCCCCTGTAAATCTATGAGAGCTACAAAAGTGTGAAACAACATAGATGACAGAGCTACAAAGGTACAAAACTACAAAGCCACAACTAGTACGGAAGCACCATAAAGCTCAAACTATTATAGTTTTCTACACTATTAATATGTCGCATGAAGGTGCAATTTAGCACCCATCTTTAACAAGACAACTCCATTTTTGTTCTTCAATTCAGGTCAAGAAAATCTGTGATGCCTACAGGCCAGCAATCAGATAGTCCTGTTCTGCTGCTATCTCCCGTGGACCCTGAGTCAGACAACACAAAACCAACGACAACTAGGTTACGCCCAAAGAAGGTAGTCAGAGCAGCGCATTCCATGACGCTTAGGACACCAAAAAAGACAACCTCAAAAAATGTCAAACTATGGTGATCATAGATGTGTGATGATGTAAAATGTGAGTGAAGACAGATGGAGAGCCAGAATGCCAAGCTAAGCAGATTTTGTCCATCGATAGTTACATAGCAAATTTCTTGTAACACAAAACACTAAAGGAATGCGACATTTAAAACACTCTAAAAATTTAATATAGTGCACCTCATGTGTTTAATTCCAGGCAATGATTTTACAAGAAGCCATTTTGCACTTAAGAACAGTGTGTATTGTGGGTAAGTTTCCCATGCTCGTTCACACTGGTGCAAAAAAATGGAGACATGTTGCTTTTAATACGAATCTAGTGATTTATATTCGGCAAAACCTAATTATGAAGTTGATTACTATAATTGCCAATTGGTATACAGTTGTTTTTTGTTAGTATAAGTATTGTTGTTGCAAAGGTTTATATATACACTCAAATCAGTGAGACGTAAACACAGTATTTGTATAGTTATTTTTGTGTAATTTTAAAAAAAGCAAGTCCGTATCTCTGATTAACCAATGTCAGCTTTCAGCAATTTGTAGAAATTATTTTGTTACGATGTTGTATTTGTATGAGTCAGGAACAGGGACCAATTTGTTTCTTCTGTAGGGCACAGGTGTTGAATTTGTCGCTCTCAAGGGCTAGATAGACTTAAGTCATTTTTACCAATTGTAAAATCCAGACAACTGAATGCATCTTGACCTCAAGTTTCCAGACAATATTATCAATCGGAATAATCTGCTAAAACTCCAATTACAATGATAAAAAATTAAGACAGTGGCAAACACTCCAAATGTTAATTTTTATCATTGGAAAAATATGAAGTGGTGAGCAAATCTTTTCTTCAAAATAAAATCTGAAGTCAAGGACAGAATACAGACTATAATGAATTAAAAGACCAAGCTAATTATGGTATTGTTTGAAAACAATGATTACTAATGAAAGGGATGTACCATAAATTATCTAAATACTACTGATGAGCAATCATTACAAAATGTGGCATGATGCGAAAAATATTTCACCATTATGAACATTTTGGTAAAAGGTAAAACATTTTACACCATGGCAAAAATTTTACACCATGAGACAGGGGTGTGAGAGTTCAGATTTGAATCTGATTTCAGATTTTTTCATGCCTTCAAGGGTCATAATTTCAGCTTTTTTTGTTATTTTTTTAGCCTGTTTGGCATTTTGTCACTGTTTTCAGATTATTTCAGATTTTTTTTTCAAACATCCACTCACAGCCCTGATGAGAAAAAATTAAACTGGAAATGATCATTTCGAATGTAAATTTAACATAGTGGTGAAAATTTAACACCATGAGAAACATTTGGAATGAAAATGACTATAAAAACAACAAAGTGTATCTAAGCCTTCATTCATAGTACCTGTAGTACCTGGCATGAAATTTACTGTGGGATTTCTAGGAAGTTCTCATTAATTCTCTCTATATTTAATGTTTTGCTCAGATTTTTTTTCTTCAGTTTAAACAAGTTGCTGTTGATAGCATATAAAAGATTGTGATTAAAATGCAAACGAATGTAGCTAAAGAAAAAATCTATCAAGTGTTTCTTATATACTACTCATAGGTTCTTGGTCTGACATAGATAGATGTGCCTACTTCCTAAGTAAAGATCCTATTACCATGGGAAAGTTCAAAAATGCCCATTGGAATTCTTTCTTTTACAGCTAACTCTGTTAAAATGTTTGCAATGATAAGGTAAATTAATTTGAGGGAATTTATATTCTTTAAGTAAATAAGACATTAGCCAAATGTACTTTAATATTTTTCTATTTTGATATTGTTTGGTTCCATGTTTTTTTCTTGTGATTGTTGTAACTTGTGTAAGCATTTATTGTGATGTTTGTGGTCTTTGGCACATTATACTTTAGTAAGTATATGTGACAAAGGAGATTTTGTATATAGCTTATTTGATAGATAAAAGTGAATAAAAAGAGAGTATGATTATTACAAATTCCATATTGTCTGTTGTTTTAGGGCCATACCATGTCTGGGGAAATGATTTACAATTCAACAACTCACTGTATCTCCTTATACAAGAGCGTACCGTTGTTGATTCGGGATGAATCCACAGTTGATATTCAAATTAGCGCATCACACACGGCACAGCGTTTACGGAAGTGTGTTTACGCAGTACACAATTTAGTCGGCGCACTGCTCATCACACGTCGGTCTTATAGTACGTGCAAAAGCCCGGTGCTTGGGAAAAATTGATAACGTTAAAGCAGCACTTTGCTTCAGATATGCTAAATATTTTTATGAAGATGAGTAGACCTATCTGTTAGATTGAAAACATTTAGAATTTAATTCATACGTTTTCAGGATGATTTTCGTTGTTGAAAGGCATTCAAACATGCCACAGAGTTGTTCATCGCAAATCAACAACTCTGCATCCGATGCGTCGGTGTATTTTTATCACGCTCTGGTGGCTAGAGCAATAAAAATACACAGATGCATGGATGCATCGTTGTTGATTCGCGATGAAAACTCTGTGCTGAGGCATGTTTCAATATCTAGTTAAATGTATGTTAATGTCATATTAGGTTTCAAACTAAAAGCTACAATATATATTAGGTTTTGGGTTTTAAGATATTCAGAAATAACGCTCCAATATCCTATTCTTTCTGCAGTTGTTGAAATTCTGTGCAACCATAATATGATGTGGTCACATAACAACGGCGGCCGACTGATGTCTGGAAATAGGAAAGAAGCCACCAGGTGAAAACATCGGTATGACACTGCTCAATGCTTGCGTTGCCTGGTCAGCCATCAGTTGGCCACCGGTTATTATGTGACCATGATTTAAGACATTGATAACAAGTCGTAAGGTTTTAATTCTGAGTTACATTCTTGCAGCATGCACACATTGCCACATTCCCTCGTAATGAGACACATGATTAAATGTGACCCGTCATATCAAAAGGTACATTACGGGTCTCTCTGACAAAATCTAGATTTTACCGTAGCTTTAAAGAGACATTTCTAAGCTTTAAAATAATACCTTGTTTGTAAAATTTGAGCAAAAATCCATGAAGATATGATTGAAAATGCAAAAATTATTCTTATTATTTCTATTGTATTTAACCACCTTGTATTGCCTATATCTAAATATATGCCTTGCCGGTATTAAGGTACCTATTGATATGACGGATCACAAATGTTCAGTAGTTGGACAGAAATGATTTTATACCATCCTATTTAATATATATCAATCGTCCCCATTCTTTCACCATTTTAAAGGTAAATTCAAGATCTACTTTAAACGTTATTTGTTCCTTATGTTTCTTGTTCCTTAAATATTGCTTTTTTATGACTCGCTCTGTATTTTAATTTTACCGCCAGCTATCATAACTTGTGTGACCCATGAAAGTCATCGCATTGAAAAATTTGAAAGACAAGAATTTGTGAGAAACCGATTTTGAAGTAGAAAATAAAGCTTCACAAAATGCTGTGTGACCACATCTCATAATCAAAATTTTTTAACATCGCTCTGAAGCTGAAAATGTGATACAGCACTGTATGACTTCACCTTGTTATTAAAGGGACATTGGAAAAGTTTAGCATCATCCCCAATTTTTTCCCCCGAACATTTTGAGATTTTTGCATCATTTGAAGTATTAGTGGTAATAATGGCAAGAATTCAAAGTTTCTATGTCAAGTTCAAACCCTAAACAACAAAATATTTAGATATTCTTTTATTTTCAATTATCATTGTCAACAGGAAATACTGCCCCTAGGGTTTAAACTTCAAATTTGGCTTTATCGGGAGATTTAATGCCCACTCCTAATTTCTTTTGATTCATCTGCAATATGATGTGAAAGGAATGTTCTACAATCAATAACAACAATACACACATTTAGAGAATAGCCTCATACCCAAGATCAACCAACAAAATAAAATTCTAATATTTTACTTTTCTGAAGGTTTTGATTATAAAAAAATCCCAAATATTTGGTAATTAACTGTTATTTGCTAGCATATAAAGTGTAAATCATCCACAAATAAAATGTCAAATTTTGATGTGACATCACATTTATTTCGGTAAATTTAAGATCGTAATTCATGTGGCTTCAGTTGCCATGCCTTCGAGTCAGAAGATTTGTCAACTTTATTATCGCTGAATACGCAACAAATTTTGAAATACTCGTGTTAAGATTTTGACAAATTGCATAATATGTTGATCAGCAATGAATGGGAAGTTATGATGAAGTAAATTTAAAATATGTCTCACGACTTACTTGATGCGTTTTGGTGGCCTGCGACCGACATCCACCGGCCTTCGATGCCAACTGGTGTTGTTACTGATCTGGAGACGTCACATGACCTGACCCGACCCGAATGGGAAGTTATTTTAATGTGTCTTAACCCCGGTCTTAGCTAGGTGGGTTTTATGGATCATCTAGGTAACACCACTAGAGTGGACACAAAATCTGTAGTAGGAGGGGTCAAATTTCAAGATTGATCATATCTTGTTTAAAACCATTCCTCTCATAAGGAAGCAGAGAAGTTTACTTTGTCCCATAACTAAATCAGATATTTTTAGAATTTTTGACTCCCATGAGCCAAAATGTGACCACTGGAATGAACTTTCATGTTTTTGGATATAACTCAAAAACCATTCATCAGAGATGGATTAATTAAAGTATACTTTTTCTGCTTCCATATGATGAGCGAAACATGTTACAAAATTTGACCAATTTTAAAATTGCAATGACTTGTGCAGGATCCCATGTAACAGATTGATTTTGTATCCTCCTAAGAGATGTTACATGATGCCCATAGAACTCATTAGGACACCATTAAAGAACTTCCCATTGCAGTTTTCTCCAATATGTGACACGTTACAGCAAAAGGTACCTTAATTCGGAGCTACAAGTTTCTTATTAACAAACTGTTAAAAACCAATTAATATTTAACATTTGAAGAGAATAATAAATTTAAGTCATCATTCAGGTTCTTCAGTGAAATGGAACAAAGGCAAGAGGTGCTTTAGTTTATTGCCCTCTCTTAAAATATTGATTGTTGATTAGGTTTTTTTTTAAATAAGAGTTTGTTAATCAGACATTTTTTATCCATACTTAAGGTACCTTTTGCTATGACACGTCACATATGGGGTTTTGATCCCTAGTTAATTTTTATATTTAACTAAAACACATTGAGTAACGGACAATTTCAAGTCTAAGTAGAGGTTTTTAAGAATTTTATTACAAAATATCCATATAAAAGTTTTTAATCATTTTTATAAAACAATAGTACCCATTAGTTAAAACAAGCTACTTTTAGACATTCTAATAATTTTTTGTGCAATATTTACAAATTATATTAATTATCAATTGAAAATTATACTGTTAACATTACATGTTGCAGAATTGACATGACATATTTGGATATTTTTCTTCTTACATCATTAGTAGTCTCAGTTTGGCCCAGACTCCCAAAGAATTGACCCAAAACCCAGCAAGAAATTAATACAACTGTACAAATAATAGTACACCTACAATGTATGTAGTTGGCATGCCCAGGATTTTTCCTAAAGGGGATTTGCCGATTTTGAGGGCAGCTGAGTAGGAAAAATCATTAAAAACAGGCTGATTTAACATGATTTTTACAATCCTGTGGGGGACACGCCAATGATATACATGTATGTCAATGACTGAAACACCATGTTATTGTTATGTTTGGGCTCTATATGGTGATGTGTGACAGGCCTAAAGTGCATGCCTCGAAATATGTTCTTAGGACTATTCTGAAGTTATGCCCACATAATGCCAAAAACAAATATGTTTTATTTGACAAAAAAAGAAGAGCAAATTGATAAGACAACTGCTCACAAAAATATTAAAGTTCAAAATTGGATTATGTTATTCCAAAGCTCAACCTTACGACAAATGTTGGTCATGTCCACATTCATGGACAATTCTGTACACAAAAATAACAGTAATAATACACACAGAATCATCCCATTTTGTGCAAGAATTGTTTTGACCAATATAACCTCTACGAAGTAAACAGTGTCTACTTTTGGACCCAAGTAAATCTTTGCAGTAGAGCATGCAATGAACAATATACGCCGTGGAAGTAGTGACTTCATATTTATGATAATTAGGCCAAAAAAAAAATTCTTTGGTTGCCCTCCACAGCTTTTTTCAGAGAGGGTCGGTAGGTCGGCTTTTTTTTTTCATACTCTTCCACGGACTGCTAGGTCGATCGGCCGCTCCAGCCTTCACAACTTCCCCCTCGACATCCAAATCAAAACAATCAAATACTTCTTGTAGTATTTGGGACATCCTAAACATTTTGAAAAATAAAAAAAAGTTTGGGTCGGGCTGAAAAATAGGGTCGGTCGGTGGAGGGCAACCAAACAATTCTTTTTTTTTTGGCCTTAGCCCAACACGTGCAATCTGGTTCCAAACAAATTATCATGTCCGTAGTGTTCCACTGATCACACGTATTAACACAATACACGTATGTACGTATAAAATTAGACCATCCTTACATTGGATTTTTGTTCACAAACTGAAAAAATAGTGAAAGGGATGACGTTCTGGTCTATTAACACATTACCGTGGTTTATGCTTATTTTTGCTTCATTTGGATTCAAAAGTACTAAAACCAAAATGGAATTTATTCCCCATAGACTTAACGTGTGGTAAAAATGGCCACCACGTTTGTTTGGAACCAGATTGCACGTGTTGGGTGATTTGCTTGAATTATGACGTCACTACTTCCACGGCGTATAGAGGGTTAAGAGCCACAAGGCTGTGTTTGCAAGTCAACAATCCCTAGAACAAAAGTACTCAAGATCTTATGGTGCTTTTAAGATGAATGATCTATTACACAAATGTATAAATTCATTCATTTGGAAAGATCCATTAGGTCTGAAAATCTGTTGTTTTAGGGGTTGTTGAAATACTGATACGGCTTTGTGATTCTAAACCTTCACTATATAAAAATTTGTCAAATTCATCTGGTGGGAAATTAATAGCATTCATACATGTAGGAAAACAGATTAAAAATTCAATTTATGTTTAAATATGATTTTGTTAAATTGCATACATTACATGCAAGATAAACAGTCAATTTATTTTGATCATTGCTGTCATATTTAATAAAATACATTTAATTCATGTATATCATTCAGATCCCTAATTTCCATAAAGGTACGTAAATAAGTCAATCTAAACTAAGCCATACATCTTAAATAATTACCACAACAAATAGTAACAAAACATTACATATGTTATTACAATTTACTGTATAATGGAATATTGCAACTTTCTTCTTCAATACTTAAAAATCAAACATCATGCGACTCATGCACATTCTACATAATAATTTTGATCTGCATTCAAGCATACCAGTCAGGTCAAATTAACATGAAATAAGCATGTATGAAACTGCTTTTTAATTGTTTCAATCCTCTCAAACTTCGATATTGGAATCTGAAGATTTTTAAAGAAAAAAGTAATGGGGGTAGTTGTTGCTGCACATTAAGTATGATGCTGATGCATATATTTTGTTTGAGACAGTAGAAGTTATTGGACCTGCAGCAGAGACTGTTTTTTGTGCTCAAATTACACATGGCACCTGTTCAGCTATAGCTCCACCCACTCACCAAATTTCATGACCATAGGGCATACAGTTGCTAAGATTAGGACAAGAAATCGTGGACAATTTTTCACGCGACACAAAAATCTGCACGAAGAAAAAAAATGCACATCCAATCTCTTGATAATTGACATTTGATCAATCATTTGCTCACATAACATTTTAAAACAAATATGATCCAAACTAGTAAATAAACAAGGATCGGTCTCACATGTATCAGATATATCTAAATATTTGTTGTACCATTTACCCACAGAGCAAATGATGTTTATTCTACTCATTTATATGATCCCCATCAGGAAGAAAAACAACTCCAAACACTGGTACAAATACCAAAACACCTATAATAAATCAGTCAAATCCTAGACATCCACACCAAGGTAGGTTACCATTCCATATTATATTTTGCGAAAGTTTTGATTAAAAAAAAAAAATTATCTTACCTTAATGACTAAACTTTGGTCTGGCCAGTTAGGTAAATATAAGCTTTAGAATAAAATATGAGAAGAAACACCAAGTTTCTGGTATACAAGATTCAAGACCACTTATTGTTTTTAAAAAATATTTGTGAACCCACCACATGGTGGAACCTTCCAAGTTAGTTATTTTAATGCCTCCAATACATTACGTTTCTGAACGAGTAACATGAACACACCCTCTTAAAATATCCATACATATTTGAATTGGAAACAACTGTTGCAAACATGCCATATCCACTCGTCAAATTCAACTATGGATTTTGGAATGTATATTGGCTTTACTGTTGAGTTGTTTCATAGAAGTGTGCCAAAACTGTTACAATACTTAGATAATTTGTCAGTTATAAACTATGATTATTTAGAAAACTTTTAGAAGTGAGGGTATTCATAAATTTAAATTGTTTGTTAAATTGGAAGAGGATATAGTATAATAACTTGATTAAAGCAACTGTAAGTTCTTATATGGTGTTTTTCCAAAGATAAAGCAGTATACACAAGAAAAGGGATTACCTTGCAAAAATATGAGTTGATATTTTTTTTTGTGTGTGTGGATGATATCTTACAATTCCAATTGTAGTCGTACTCATATGGCAAAAATACTTGTGCCATTACCCACTTGCCTCAGAAGTTCTCTCCATATACCTGGAAATCACCTTCGTCAAACAATTTTTGACCATTTTGGATCAAAATTGTGGAATAGGTTGTCAGAGGAGGTGATAAACAGCCCAACTTGCATAGGTTTAAGCCGGTTGTCAACCCAACCAGGTAATACTTTTTTTTTCTTTGCTGTAACTTTTAATTTTGGGGATCATCGAATTGTTAGGTGTTTAGGCTTCCCTTTAATTGAGAGCAAAAGCATGTGCAGATATTGTCTGGCTTTGGCCAAATGTTATAAATAAATAAGCTCTTAGCACTGCAAAGATACAGGTAGAATCCATTAGAAAACCAAATACTTATACAATAAAAATTTACATAAATGACATAAAGAATCAATCAATAAATAAATCAATCAATCACAGGAATAACCAAACAATTATAGTTATAGAAAACCAGGCATTATACTTACTCAGTGCAAACCAACATTGCGGGTGAAACTATCGGCCTTCAGCTGAGTCGTGATGTCAACCTTGTTACCAGATGGAATTGACGTCAGTTTGCTCTGAGTATATATATCTGGTTTCTCTATTTATATTTACATAATACCCGAATGAACGAGAGTATACACAATTAGGGTCAAACTATACTTCTGGGCTACCAAATATTTGGTGCAACAAGTCTTTGTTATCTTATAATCTGATATATAATTCCAATGTATTTCCTAATAATAACGGAGGCTTTGTGTGAAAAATCAATACACCACATGTGAGGAATATTTGGTGAAAATGTTTGGTGATTTACAATACTAAGTATCCGTTATTGATTAGAAGATTCATTGGAGTTACATGTTAGATTATAAGATAACAAAGACTTGTTGCACAAAATATTTGGTAGATCAAACAGAACTATAATTTGACCCTTAAAGTTATGGTTAGTGAATATTGCATATGGCCACTTAATCATATACAGGCACTTGTTTTTTTACCTTCAAAACTACATCAATAGTTTTTTACAAAAGTAATTCACAATTTGCCAATACACAATAACTTAAACATGAAATACACCTGGGGGGTACTTTGTGACCTCCTATGTTTACCAAAGCCCCTCAAAAATTTTAAAAACGGTTTACATAACAGTGCACATTTTTCAAAAATAACAATTTTTTTGACCAATTTGTCCTTTGGTTTACCAATCGGTTGCCAAATTGAGCTTTGAAAGTACAATTTACATTGTAAAAATGTATTGAACGTTCTAGATAACGGTTGTTGAAGTCAAAGTGGTTTACATATGAGTAGCATTTTTAGCTTCCTCAGGTTTACAAAACGGGTGGTAGTCGAAAACTCTGGCCACGCATCAGTACCCAACCGAAATCTGAGTACCCCCGGGGAAATATATCAAAATTTCTATTATGACTGTCTTTAAAACTTCTGTCATTTAAAGTGGGTCAAGCATTTGATTTAACAATTACCATGAAAATTCAACAATTCCCGTAAATCTTTCAGACTACATTTTTTTTCTTCTGAACGTTGCTATCATCCACAAACTACATTGAACTCAGAGTCTTGATTTGTCTTTCAAGAGTTCAAATTTTGCATTGGGTCAGGCTGCAGCAACTAACTAACCAAGTAACCAAGAAAAACATAAAAAGATACAACCTGAGTTGTATAGTTAATCTTGAAAAGCAAAACCAAACTCTACATAGGAAACACAATGTCCCATAAAAAAGATCACATAACGTCCCACAAGTCCACAATTATCTTAAAAGTTTTGAGAGCTAAATAATTAAATATATATTATACTTTAGTATCTTTACTGTCAAAGTAATCATAGTTTAGTTACAGTTTCAAATTCATTTATCTCATACATAACAAATTCTAAAAAAAAGATATAATTCAAAATAGTCATGCCCAAAATGGGTTGTAAAAAAAAACGTAACTGATGGTGATACTGCATTTATAATATAATGGTAATATAATGGAAGCTATTACATAAATGTAGGTGGTCAGTTAGCACTATTCCCAAAAGACTAGAGTGTTTTACATTTATTCAATATCAAAATATGGCAAGATGCCTTACTATGTCTCAGACAAGGTTGTCATCAAGCTGGATGGTTCTAGTTGGCATGCAGGAACCAGCACTCAGCCAAATTAACCAGCACCAAAGGGAATTTCAGGCCTTGCTGACTAGATTACCAGATTAACCTCAAAGAACCACAAAATGCCATTATTGCAACTTGATTCAGATCTTTAATTGAAATTCTTGTAAAATTAGCAAGCACTAAATTTTGACCAGTGACAACCCTGGCCTATACTTTGATCAACACCAAATAGGCGGGCCTCTTCACATCGTGAATTGATACAGACAAGCGTGTGCGTAGCTGGACACAGCACAATTGCAAGAGACACAGCGCGCGTTGCACATGTGACTCCCGTATCATTATCTACGACGCGTGTGTAACTGGGATTATGTTTACTTGCGGATGAAGAAAAGCCTCATAGTTCCTGCCTATTTTGAGTTGATCAAAGTATAGGACATATACATTAAAAACACATAAAATGAAAGTGCCTGTCAAGGTGGCAATATGTTGAGCAATAGTGCTACTGCAGCAAACCATTAAGTTTGATGCTTGCTGTAGCATAATAATATCGCTTGTTGGTTGCAGCTGCATATGAACGTGCATCATCCATTTCTGAAACCAACTTTGCACAAAATAAGAAGTTCTCTTTGGTCTCAACATGAATTGTGCGATAAAGACAATAACACACTTATCGTAATTTATCTCAGAGTTCTTTTTCACTCGTTCTAGGGCTTTTCTTGCCAACACTTGTTGTTAAGGCCTTCTGCGTACTGATGCACTTATTTACGCACATATTTGCAGAGCGTGATTTGTTGATTTAGATTGTTTACGCTCACGCTGTTGACGTAGGCATTAATAGTGGAGTACATGGCCCGATTTGAAATGAAAAATAACCCTGAGATACATAATATATGCAACAAATTTAACAAAATGTTACTCAGTTTTCATCTAAATGAAAGCCAATTTGGTCAGGGGTGTATAACATTATGTACTATTTTTTACAGACAATAAAAACAAATGGCAGATACAATCCTATCATTCATACTGCTTCCATGCCTTGTGCCCAATGCTTTCTACAAGGGATGCATCATGCAAGGGATGCTTTGGTAAAATAATCAGCTTTTGTATGCTTTATTTGAACGTTTTAACATTCAGATATTGTAAGATTTTACTTCCCAAACAGAAATAAAT
>JXSR01S001218.1:51931-66598 GCA_000969725.1 Ophiothrix spiculata | reverse complement strand
TTTGTATCTGACATGTAAATATATGAGGGAGTACATATGGAACTCTTTTCTATTTAGAATAGCACTCATGACTTCTCTCACACACGAGAAAAAAATCTTAAAAAAAAAAAAATACAAAAAAAATCCGCATTTCGCATTAGTCTTTCAGAGTAGGAGAGCTTTGAGACAAACAATTTTTTGAATGGCCTAATAAGAAAAATATGGGCTTCAATTTGATATTAAAAAATGTACTACTTCGAGTTGAGCCATGAGGGATGAGAATGTGATCAGAACCTACACCTTTAAGGTGTTTATAACGATATGATTGCCTTGTATAACTAACGATGTACTGTTGTTTATCAATTGTATAATCTTAAAAATCAAATGACATAGCTAATGTGTAGACGTGATGGTTTACCAAGTAATGCATCGTTGTTTTCAATGCTGATAAGGTTTATTATCTTTATAACGGTTTAGTTAGAAATGATACTCACCTACACGGTTGTCATATCCAATGGGTAAGAGCATGAAAGAGAAACAAAGAAACGAAATGTATTAGTTATATAAATAAACGTAATTGCATATTCATTAAAACAAACAAACAAATATATGATAAAAGTGATAAAGCGGTTTAGGTATACACAAATGCAATATTGGCCTAAATTACGCTAAAAGAGCCAATAACACACGATGGTTGCCCCATTTCCTCATAATGAGACTCTTTCTATCGTGTGAATTCCAACTGTGAAATATAGCTTTGTTCCTTTTCTGTTATTTCATTCTAACATCCCAACCAGTTGTGTTGAATTAATTTGTACCCAGGAAGAAATGCAACTTTAATATATAATATTTCTGTGTCAACACATCAATCCATTCTCCTTTTAATGTATGATCTTTCTCCTTAAAGCTTAAATCACCCAGTACCGCCGAACAGCATGGTATCATAAAATTAGAAAGAGGTTTTTGAATGTTTAAATTATGCGGAAATACTTTAGAGCGCGAGAGTATAACCAACCTATTGACATATTCAAAAGATAGAACAGTATCGTATTTTCAATTTCAAGTAATAACCTTATTTATTTGGATTCCTGAAAATATTCTTAGCTGCTGTTATGATACCAGTACACAAAGATAATGATGGAGTAGAAAACGTCATTACATGAGCATGTTTGAATATGACACCAAAAATGCCCTATTTTAAGAAAGTTTGCATTGTCTGATCGCCGTTTGATTAAGAATATTCTTGAGAATTTCAATGCCAGTTAAAATTTGTAAACGGGAATGTTTTTTTAACATTTTAGTCAATAAAATAATGTTTGCAGCAAGATTATCAAAGATGGACATAGACTTTGCTTATTGCAGCGAATTACATTATAATAAGTATGTATGAGACTCCGAGAAGATGAGTGGAACGTTTAATTTGGAGTTCATTATATACAGGAATTATGATCTGAAAATGCAACGTTAAAAGTTATCACAATGACAAACGAGGAATAATTAACGATACAACACCCCAGCGTGTATGTCTATAAATGATAGCCACCAAAAATATAGTTTAGATTGTTTGCAGAATATATTTTGATGGAATTTTCACCTAAAACTCATATTAATCTTCCATCTTCAAGCTAAAAATTGTTTACTTAAAACTGTGGCCTTCTGCTCTTTTTACGAGAACAGGTCTCATAAAATATTTGTGTTTTCCGTAGCAATTTGTCTTCACTACTCAAGATATATAAATTCATAAAGATGCAAAATCATTGATGTAAACTATTATAGGGGCAATTCGTTAATGACCTTTAGCCAACATGATAAAGGTTCCATATATTCTTACTAATATCCCAAAGGTCTATTGATTGATAGAAGGCCTTCACCCATACGGACAGGTGAAACCTTGGTCTTGGAAATTTTAGAGACGAAATCGCCTTACAAGTATGTTTAAAATAATTACGTGATATGATGGATTGAAGTATTCCATGATTGCGCTGGTGAAGTCAAACAAGGTCATTTGCAGTTGCTTCCTTATCATCAATTAGGTTAGTGGTGACCATTTTCTAGGGCACACGTGTGCAGCTAGAATTCTTAGTGGTAGCTTCTTATATAGTATGATATAGTCACATTTTGTTGTGTGTCTTGTGTGTGTTTTAAGTGTTAAGTATATACACTAAATATGATAGAATAAGCCGTATTTGTTTTGTAAATCATTTGACATAGTTATAGTACAAGAGACGTGCTGGTAGTATTGACACGACGCTTGCATTTTTACTTGTGTTCCTAAATATGTACACTATTCTGCCAATTAAATAGTATTTCTGACAACTTTCAATATATGTTCATGAAAATGTAACACAATTTGATTAAAATGAGACTTTATGCTCAACTTAAAAATTATTGAACAAAGACGCAACTAAAAATATGCCCATGAACATAACCTAATATTGTGTTTTTATTTATATGATAACCTGTGTCATACCGTACCTTTATCTGTGCTGTATTCATTTCTCATGAATATGATCACATTTTGTAAGGAATACACTGTTCTATTAATAGATGGTTTAATTCATTAAACATTTCAGAAAGGCAATAATAAAAGACAATAAATGAACACATAAAACGACCTTGAGCTGAATGTGATTGTCGAAATGTTGTTATTGTATAATACGGCCGTACATCCTGATTGATGTGCCAGAATAAACAACACGTAATTTACAACCAATTTGAATACAACAACCTTTTTCAGTAAATGACCTGTCGCAAATGGTTTTGCATAGACAGCCTTTGTAATATGAAAATTGGTTGTGAAATCCTTTGACTGTTTTTCTTTGTCTTAAGTGAATTACATTTATATACTTTTCCTAACTAAATCTAAAATATAAGTATCTTCTAATATCATGAAACATTGAGAATTTTATGTTGTTGATTAGCAACACGATATAAAGCTTATAATAAGTACAGGGTGTCCCAATAAAAATGCGTCACTTTTGTTTTTGATCATATCTCAAGAACCGATAAATAAAAATGTAAATTTTTTCATAATACCAATTAATATAGTTAAGTCTTTCATCAGGCAAATTTTGAGCAAAATCCATCGAGCCGTTCTTGAGAAAACTAGAATTTTGTAAGAAGACACAGTTTTACCCCGTTCCAATGGGGTTTACCACAGTAACTCATATTTGCAACTATCATCGATCTGACATGCCCATGTTACCACAGTAGTAGGTCTACTCTAAATGGAAAACTCATTTTATTCATGGATAAACACCTTTTCATGAAAGCAACTACAAAACAACAACAACGACAACATTAGCAACAACAACAGTAAATTTTAGGATTTTAATAAATTAAACATGATTAAAACTTGATAGCTTGTCTGACCACACCCGACTCCCTTTAATAGTCGTCCGGGATTTAGAACGTGGCATTGGACCAGGAATATGATGATAAGAACAAAGGTACCTGGAAACTGATTGTAGGCATGTGAATGGCAGAGTTGCTTGAAATTTACTTAAAACTGAACCAAAATTATACAACGTGAGCTAAGGAACTGAATTACTGCTTTGTTATTTTGATTTGAATAATTAGGTTGCCAATGTTATATTTGTAACACTTGTAGAGGTTGAGACAGTCATACAGATTTTCTTTTTGTATAAAAAAGAAGCTCAAAACTCTCTGCCTTGGTTACGTTTTCTTGAAACACCATGAACTGGTTTTTTTCTTCTTCTTTTTATTTAACGCTGCAAAACAGATAAACCTACACATTTAATTACGGTGCCACTTTCAGTGCTAAAAAGATATCAAAATCATGTTTTAGTGTCTATGCCATATTTTGTGATCTTTTAGTGCGTGCCTGCTTTGCAAGTTTAAAGCAAATTGATCAATAGTAACCAAAGATGTGCATTGTTAACTGATAAATATGACATACTGTGGTAAACACCATTGGAATGGAGTAAAATTGAGTCTTCTTACAAATTTCTAGTTTGCTCAAGAATGGCTCGATAAATTTTGCTCAAAGTTTGCTTGATGAAAGAGTAATTTATTGGTATTATGAAAACAGTTTTCATTTTTATTTATCGGTTCCTGAGGTATGATCAAAAGCAAAAGTGATGCATTTTTATTGGGACACCCTGTAGGTCTTGAGTTTAAGCTCCGCTACGGCGAGTTATGTTCTCTGACAATACGTCTAATCTCTGCTGCTTAGTCGATCAAATCGATTTTTGGTAATATATAACAATAAATACAGTCCATGGTTCTACTTAGATATTGAAAGATAAATTAGAGGTAAAAACAAAGTAAGCCAACTTGATGTGGTGAAAATATAGAACAATATATAGGCCTAAATCATAGTAAGTGTGTATGTAGGCCTAAAGCAAAAACAACATGTAAAAACAGAAACAAAATAAAGACTCACCGAAAGTTCAGATATACATATAAAAAACGGCACGACGTTTCTAGGGGATATACCCCTTTTCCTCAGGCAAACATAAACAAGCAAAATAAGAAAACACAGCAAATAATCTACATGAAACTATATGCAAAACATACATACCATTAGTACTCGACTGTATTTCATGAAGATAAGTAACTTTTAATTTTAATTTTGTGTATGTTCTGCATACCTCTCCCATTTTTATTATTGAAAGATAGCTAAATATTAGTGGTTATGTTATAAATACAAGAGATTTATTGCGAGTAATCGAAATGAATATTTGACATAATTGTCCAACTTAAAAGTCAAATTGATAAAGAAATTTGATTCGTTTTAATCTCGCAACAGAAAGACAAAGGTATGATCAGTCGAAAAATGAATATAAGATAAAAATTTAATACCACAACAATAAAAAGAAATAATGTAGAAGCATAAAACAAGTGAAGTGGCTATACAAACTCAGCATGAGTGAACAGAAGGGAACAATAAGGCCAGGATCGGAGGTCAATTTAACATTTGTGTATGCAATATTCTGCCATAATTTAAAAATGGCATAAAAACATGCACATTTGCAATAATTCTTCATTTCATATTGTGAGATCAAGTCTTGTTTAGAAAACTTATCGCAAAATGAATCAACCTAATGATTTTCTTAAACATTGATTTAATCATTTTTAGTCTTATTGACAGTGTACACGTAATTCACAACACACTAGATGAATTTTGGCACGTTAGCACTGTCAGCATTCCCTAGATTCATCAATCTACCATTTGAATAACGGTTTTGACACCAATCGTGGTATAATCAATGTGTGCGAAGAAAAAGGTATCTGAATTTAATAGAGAATGAAAATTTAAACTGAACAACTACAGATAATATGTGAGCACAATATACATAAAGAGCTCTAGCATTTTGTCCCTTTACCTGACATTAATATCTGCACAGTGTTCATGTTGTATGAATAGATTACCCGTGACTACAAGGTTTGATCGATTTTACCTATTTGTAAGCGACTAGTCTGTTTTTCTACATCTAGACCAAAATGTAGACATTTATAGGTGGTGTAATTCATAAACGTTTCAGATTGCGGAAGAAAGGCAATAATAAAATGCCCTATTATATGCACACACCAAACGACCTTGAGCTGAATGTAATTGTCGACTACTGAAATAGCAATAAGGTCGCACATTTTGCTTGAAATGCTACAATAGTAACAGGGATGACAATTAAACTTGATGTACAGAAGAAACCCTTTTACACAATTCAAATATGATCCTTGAGTCATTGGTGTTTTTTTTGAGTGAATATGTAGTTTCAACTGAACTATTAAAATGTATATTTTACCAAAAGTGTTATTCAAAATGTTCAAATTATTGGTAAGATAAACGAATTTTAGACTAAGCGTCTACTACAAACTCAATTCAAAACTTGAGTATATTACATAAGAAGCAACAGTATCCTAAATTCTTCAATACGGCGAATAGGTGAATAGACAAGTTAATAAATTTTATTTGCTATAAACTGATAGAACATTTAATTAAAGTTTACTGTTATCTAAACTAAAAGAAACCCATCACTTTGGTGACATTTGTTAATTTAACATTTGATCGTCATTTATTTTTCACATCAATGAAGCTACAACAACATAAGTAAGTTATTCTTTTCTATACAGCGAATTATGAGAATTCTTGTTCAACTAATCTACAACGTTTGAAATTAGAAGCGCCACACATATATTAATAAATGAAAATAAATCTGGAATTGTAAAATACTTTATTGTTTTAATTGTGTCGTTTTTAATCACAATTATTGTTAAATTTGATGAGGAAGTATGGTATTGCCTATTTCAAATAAAATATCTGAAACGCGTAGTTAAAAACAACTCATGGTTTATAACAACATTGTATAATCTTTTTGTATAACAAGGACGCCGAAGTTATGAATGTAGGGTATATCAACTGCCCTACATTGGTGACATGATCAATCAGACTGATTTGAATGTCAAAACATTGATCTTGAGTTACATGACAAGAAAGGTTAACAATTATTTTGTTTTACATAGGTTTTTTTTCTGAGTTGAAAGAATTCACATATCTCTGGCATCAGATGATCAATTAATTTATGATGGATGATTACCGACGTGTGACTTATTTCATTTACCTTGATCGTGTCATATTTATGTTGAAATCATCACTTCCCTCCTTTATTTACTTTTCTGTTTATGTGCATGTTATCTTAATAAAATCACAATGTCGGTTGAAATTCGACTACACTGACAATTATTATTAAACGCAAAAATCGATAAACAAGAATCAATTCGTGACCATAATACACAAGCGGCTAATAACAATCCTTTTCCGTATCTGAGAAATTTATAGACATTCGTGACGACAAGTCATGTACTAATTCTCGCCTTTTTGAAGTGATAACGGAAGAGGTAGTCATATAAGATATTAAAAAGACGTATGTTGCGTGAATATCAAATGATATAAAAGGATATAATTCCTAGAAAAAGGCTGTATATTGCTGTAATTTTTCCGACCATGAAAAGGAATAAAAATGTTCCTTCCCCTTTAGTTTTACGACCTTTTTCAATCTGATAAAAATTGAATTAAACGCAAAATTTATTGCAAATCACTGTAGTCATTTTGCCTTTAGCTGAATCGAAGACCAATAGAATGAGATTGACTGAAAGGCACAGCCACTGTAATCAATAAAAATAACATGACATAAATGACAAAAACTGTACAGGTTCTGCAATACGGAGCCACGACTTCAGTTGGTAGTATGTAGTTAGTATTATGAATGTCAATTGGAACCAATATGCTGTATTTAATTTAGTGATGTTTCAAGGTACTGCTTATCTGATTTGCTAGAAAATTCAAGAAGACATTTCACTTCATAAAAAATATCCATATTACTAGTAATTTGATAATATGTATTCGATAAATGATGTTTACTTTGACGATTAATTTACTTTTAATAAAAAAATCACATCATTCGCTTTTTTATAAAAACCTTTTTAGGAGTAGCGAATAAAGAACAAAGAAAGAAAAAAGCTTTAAAGGCATAAGGACTCTCATTTGCAATGTTGATATATAAGAGTTTCATAAAAACTTAATTTCCTAAAGTTTGGTATTGTGCAACCATTGAAATAAAAACCTGATTCCCTGTTAATAAACCTCGCATGCAACGTTTATTTGACGTTTGTGACTGACCAACCCAAAGAGTGACCAATATGCAATGACCTCAAAAATAACATCGACCAATCCCGTTTATCATAATCTGGCTAATATCATTCCCTTAATATTCATAAGGCTTTGTATCTGTTCTCTTTATTTACTTAAATATTATTTTTAATGAATAATGAATGTAGCAACTGATTAAATATATAAATCTGACCTAAATTAGGAACATTTGAATACTGACTTTGAATAATACAAGGGGTTGAATGTGAAAGCAAAATATACACTTTTTAATCAACTGATATTGTATAGAATACTACAATTCAAAATATCAAAAATGCTGTTTTAATACAATGTCGTTCGATAACCTTAAACACTGTACAAAGCTACGAGTTAATATTAAACACAATTCACTATTTCTACTTAATTTCATTTTATGAAAGGAACTGTTCATATAAAACGTGCCATTTTAGTCACTACTAGAGGCAATTTTCTTCTAAGGCATCTGTGATGTATCAGCATATCAAGTATCTACTAGGAAACACAGAGTACAATAGATGATATAATGTAACACTATTCTAAAATAAGACATAGATTACCTAGCAGCCATTTCTTATATATTGTATGTAATAGGTGTGATCGCTCATTTAACTCAGAATATCATGCGCAGGAATACATGTTTCCGTAATCCATATACCCCATAAATTTATGAAAATTAACCTTATTGAAAAACTGACAGTGATAATATTTTTGATAAAATTACTGATCATGCTGTCGATATTGGGCTATTCCATTTGAAGTCCACACCCCCCCTATGGAAGATTTTGGAATTCCAACCAAAATCTCCCTTTTTTGCATTCCAAATCCAGACAATTTTCAGAAAATTTATGCTGAAAAGGGTATGGAAGATTTTGGAATTCCAGCCAAAAAAACTATACTTGCAATTCCAAATCCAAAATATTTTCAGACATTTGAGAAACTTCTGCTGGAAATGCCCTAGAAAAGTATGACAAATTTTGGAATTCCAACCGAAATCTCCATTTTGCATTACAAATCCAGACCATTTTCAGAAAATTTATGCTGAAAAGGGTATGGAAGATTTTGGAATTCCAGCCAAGAAAACTATACTTGCAATTCCAAATCCAAAATATTTTCAGACATTTGAGAAACTTGTGCTGGAAATGCCATAGAAAAGTATGACAAATGTTGGAATTCCAACCGGAAAATTATAATTTTGACATTCCAAATCCAGATATTTATTTTGAAATATTTGGAAGTTCATGCTGGAAAGGCATCTACGGTTTGTAAATCCAACTGAAAATTATTGTTTTCCAATTCCAAAAGTGACACAGTTTCAGTGAAAACAGGTGACAAAACAAAGAACCAAATCCAAGAGTGCATTATCCATTAATTAAAGGGGCAATTCATGATCCACTTTTCACCCTCAAGGTCACCTCTATCAAACCCTTTTAGCTTATAAGAATCGTCAACTGGTAAATGTTAAAATCCCCAAACCATTCTTTCATACGTGCTTGCATTTTTGAGAAAAGTGAGTAAAATTATTGTCGGGCCCCGACCAGTAATTACAACAGAGTAGCCTTCATTATTGGGATTTTCAAAATGCTGAAAAGCTTCTTACTTGGAAACAAATGGTTGGAATCAAGTGAAATTTTCAGTATATAAAAATATGATGTACTCTTCTTCTTATTTAGCTAGAAAACAGGCGAGGTTTTTGTCACATCAAAATCATGAATTGCAATCAATCTTTAGTGATCCACTTTTTATCAAAATGGATTTTTTAAGTCACCACTATCAAGTCTTATTTTATAATTTAAACTAATCCAGGCAGTGCGTTATTAATAGTATTCCCTTTTATTAAGGTTGCACAATCAGACCACCATGCAGACAGACCTACATCAATGGGCAATTTTTTTGTAAAATGTTGTACTATGAAATGGCATAATAATTTTTGATTGACAGCATCAAATTCCATATGGAAAATCAAACTTCAATCCAAATATTATCTATTTCTTGTATATTGTTGATGAGATTTGGTAGGTTTCATTTTGATACTTTTGAAGTGTACACCTTCACTGGCCCCATGCGACTTTTGTCATTTATCACCTCCAGACAACCACCAGGGAGTTCTATAACTTTGCCCCAGTCAGACCAATATGGAACATTCACTGACTGAAAAGCTGCCTCCTATCAAAGATTCTATATGTAAAAATACATCAAAACATTTATTTCTTGCAGATGGCAGCTTTGAGCATCATTTGAATGGATGAATATGTCACTTTGATAATTAATTGGTGACACCATTCATCAACTGACACATTACATTGCTGTAGGTACAAGTCATAATTATCTTCCATGTGTCCGTTTCTTTTGTCAACTATGGTGCTATATTTTAACAAGTTTTTCTAGTATGAAGAAATGTTTCTATTATCACAATTATAAACTAGTATCAGGCCTGGCGTCACAAATAGGTCCTTCAAATATCATGGATTTGTTACATATTACCCTAAAAAATTGTAGAAAACATGCATTTTTGCTAAAACTTCTTTACATATTTGGGAAAGTTTGGTATCATATGAAAGGTCTATTTATACTCTAGGGATGTACAAAAAGTGAACTTCTCATGATTTTAATTAATGAAATTATACTTGAAAAAGCAATTAGGGCACAAGATGGATCGGGTGGAGGCGGCGACGGTGGAGGCGGCGCGCATAGGATTACATGCAAAAGTGTACAAAAGTTATGATTTATAAACACATTAAAAATAAAAATGTTGGGATCATAATTTTTTGAATATACTTCAATGAGATATGTATAATACTAAAGCATGTATTGAATATTGACATGTCATCCAAATTTTGTTGTTTCTTAATGGTTTATATGTGGGTAATTTAGATACATTACTGTACAAAACATGCATTTACATTCGACAACTTTAAAACGACATATCTTTTGACCGAGTCGAAGTAAATGGTAAAAGGTATACATTTTTCAAAAGGAAATTTGTCGAGGAATCCAATTATGTGATTGATTTTTAGGTAGTGCATACATGAAAAATCTTTTGACCTAAAATGTCCCCAAAATTAATGAGTCGTTTCATAGATTTTGACCATCCTCAATATTTTGACCACAATGAAATTGGTCACCAAATGAATTATTTTATGGAAGGCTATCATTACATCCTTCAAGTAATGTTTTTGTCATCTGAATACACCTTTCCCCAACAAAATCTCATTGTGCCAAGTTGGTTGACCAAAATGCACTTTTATTTTTTTTGCACCCTGTATAATTTTTACCCATCCCTAAAAATTAGACTTATTCAGGTAAAATATCAATCCTCGGAAAGTAAGCTTTCCAGCAATATCTATCTTTGTAGGTTTTAAGTGTATATATTCAGAGTTACGATCCGTTGAATACAAATTGTTGGTTTTACCTATGTTTTTGTGTGAAACAAAAAATATGACCAGTTCATGACTTACGTCCATCAGGTTTGTTTACAATATCCAAGTAGCAATTTATAAACTGTTGATTAAAAATACTGTTATTCAAGTATATACTATGTTTTTTTTGACTAAATTTTATGTAGCACATACAGCTTGTATGTGAAGGTCAAAATTCTCAGGCCTAAAATTGCCTTTATAACATCAGCACCGGCACCATGGGGTAGAATGACCTCTCCTAATAAAGAAGAATCTTATATAATAATTAGCGACCTTTGCCAGTGGCAATACAAAATAAGCTTGAATCCATGACTAGATTTCTCCTGAACATTTGCTGAATTGAAGATTTTTTGTAATATATGTTTTAATATTCAAAGCATCTATAACTTTTTGTCTATTTTCTTTTTGTATAATGGAATCTCTAACAACTTGGCCTTATCTTTGTAGTGTCTTCTAAATTATCAATTTAATGTTATAGACCAAAGCCCACCTATAGTTATATAATATTTGGATTTCAACCAGACATGGATTTGTTGACCTTTATCTGATAACTGTTGGATTGACTTGCCATGAGGTGAGGTATAGCCCTTGTTTCGGGCTGTCAATATTGTTCAATTTAGTGTATACCATGTCTGGTACTCTCTGAATCAAACTAGTCTTTGGATGTCCGGGGTTTAAAAGAGTTCCTACTGCACAAACTTTTCTCGATCAAATTTGATGGCACATAATTTTATATACTCTGACAGGATTATTAAAAACAAACAGTAGGTCTATAATACATGCCTGCAATTAGCCCGGGGGGGGGGGGGGGGGTATCGGATTTCGGTTGGGTAGGACGCGCGACTGGAGTTTTCGACCACCACCCGTTTTGTAAACCTGAGGAAGCAAAAAAAAAAAATGCTACCCATATGTAAACCAATTTTACTTTAAAAACCGTTATTTAGACCATTCAATGCGTTTTTACGATGTAGATTGAACTTCAAAAGCCCAATTTGTCAACCGATATGTAAACTAAAGGAAAAATTGGTCAAAAAATTGTCATTTTTGAAAAATGCAACAGTTATGTAAACCATTTTTCAAATTTTCGAGGGGCCTTTGGTAAACCTGAGAGGTTGAAAATGCAACCATTCTCGGCCGCGTGTCCATACACCCACCTTTCCACTAAGTACCCCCCCCCCCCGGGTTAAATTCCCTGATAACACTTGTTACATTATTGTGTGGTTTATTTTTAAAGATCTTCCATGTAGGTAGTAAAACATTATTTTATTAACCCTTTTAATTATATCTTTTCTTTCTTAATCACAACACTTATCCATTCTTTTGTTGTCAGTTGATTTTCCATGTCTTTATTATTCTTTTAAATACCATATTTTTAGATTATGCAAATGACATCACAGATTATATAATGGCATAGGCCTTATATTCATTTTCTTCTTCTCCTTTCAATAGTTTAATTTCATTGATAATTATTTGTGTTATATTGTTATCCCAAAGTATCCTTCTTGTTTTTATGGCCCATGGTACAAATTGTTTCTGTTGTTAGTTTTGTTTTGCAATCTTATCTCTTTGTGAGAACATGGTTTATTTGAACAATAATTGTTCAATCATAAAATCACAATACAGTAATTGTCCAGGTAATTTTGAATGGAAGTGGACTACATAACTTTACCATGGCTGTTTTTCATCTTCTTCATGCCATCTTGAAATAATAGTTTACGATCTCTATCAAGGTTTCTTTTAATCAGCTTTTTGGATATAAGTGTGACCTTTTAGTTAGGGCAGCTCTTTCACAGAGAATAGGGCATACACATTAAGATGACTAGTAGGAAGAGATATCAATCAATCAATCAATGATACAAGTACTTGCATAACATGGGGCATACCCCATGAAGGAGTCTATTCGTACAGGGGATCCACGGCTTTACGTGACTGTCCGACCACAGAGCAAGTAGAGTAAAGTTTCTTGCTCAAGGAAACAAGGAGACGAAAACCGCCCGGCCCGGGGCTCGAACCCACAATCTCTGTATTACGAGACCCGTGCTCTAACCGTTAACTGCTCGGCCACGCTTCCCGCATGTTGTGCGTAAACACATTCAATTTCAAATAATTATATAGGCCTAAAGCATGAAGTAAAATAAACTAAAATAATATCGGCACAATAATCAGTTCCGGGGGGAGGGTGGGGGAAGGGTCCATTAAATTTTTGGCTAGTGAGTTAAACCAACAAAGAGCTAATATTAAAGGGACTGGCCTAGATTCTTCCCACTAATATTTTACCTAAAAACATGAATCGGTAGAACATGTTTATTGGAGAAAATTGCAAGTCTTTAGGCCTACCAGTGCTTTAATTTTTTTCGCCGGGGGAAAAAAAGATGTGAAAACAGTGTTGCTAGTTTCAAAATTTAAAAAGATTTTGTTTCTACACATGTGATGGATAAACAAATAATTTTTGAAGAAATTGTTTCTCTTTTGTGTAGGCTTATTAAATGATCTCTAAGAGCTTTGTTTGATTTTTTATCGTTAAAACTAGATCTGAGGTACAAATTTAGGATTCCGAAAACACAAGATAGTCACACCACCATCAAAGAATGATATAGTACTGCAAATTAGTTATCTCTCAATTTTAGCCATTTCTGTGTAAATTTTTGTACCTTTTTGGAATTTAATACACCATTATTTAGATCATTTCCATATAAGTTTTTTAATTCTAAGTGGAATCTAGGCTAGTCCCTTTAATGGTCTGTTTCAGAGGAGAGCTCAACTCCACTTTTCATCCTCAAGGTCACCTCTATTAAAATTGAGTTTTTGAGCTTTTAAGGGGCGCATCATTAGACTTCCAGGGGGGAGCAGGAAGTTTTTAGAAAAAAAAATTCCCCCTCCATAGGCAGAAGGAAAAAAAAGCACCCCTTAACATGGAATAGGGGGAAAAACAGTAATTTCTAAGAAAAAAATTCATACCCGAATGGAACATGAAAAAACAATCAACCCAAAACCCAACTTCATGCTCCCCCCTGGAAATCTAATGGTGCACCCCTGAGAATTGTTAACTGGTAGGCCCATATATTATGATCCCCAAACCATTCTTTCATATGTGCTTGTATTTTTGAGAAAAGTGAGAATTATGTATCATTTTTCAATTACAACACAGTAGCCTATGGGAGCCAGGCTGACAGAGTGCAGAGAACATCATCTGTCCTATATCCAAAAAAATGAGCTATTGGGAGATACAAACAACATGTTACACCCTGCTCTCCTGGCTCAAAATGGAAGCGAATGAAGAAAATTTGCCTGCTTTCGGAGCCAACCGATGATAATGATCTATTTGGATTTTCAAAATGCTGAAAAGCTTGTAACTTGGAAACGAATGGTCGGAATCAAGTGAAATTTCAGTAGGCCTATATATTGAAAATTTATTATTCCTCTTATTTGGCTAGAAAACCCAGGGGGGCTACTCAAATATGGTTTGGGTAGGGACGTGCCTCTGGTAAATTTGGAAAGCCACCAAATATCAATTTTTAAGAAAAATTGACCCATCCATATACCAAATTTGCAGCATTTGGCGCAAATGTCACACAATTTTGAAAAGAAAACCCATCAAAATACCTCATTTTGCGAAGAAAA
>JXSR01S001218.1:21484-46374 GCA_000969725.1 Ophiothrix spiculata | reverse complement strand
CAAAGTTAAGAAATTCGCCTAAGTCCAAATACGTCATAGACCCGAGTTAGCTATGATCACGAAATTGCTGCCATGGCAGCGCCTGCTCAGTGGCTTGACATAGTGATAATTGGACCAGGAAGCGGGGGGTCCTGGGTTCGAATCCAGGGGGAAAACCGTGATTTTTGACTTGCACATTTCCGAGGAGATAGTTTTTAAACGAAGAAGTGGTCAAAAGTGTTAGGGTTAAGGTATGTTACCTAGCTGACATAATCACCCAAGTCTAATTTCTTACATACGTACAGTTTGGGCATGAACTAAAATGTATATACATTTTTTCCAACTGCAGATTATGGGTTTTGACATCCGTGGAGTCTACAGAGGTGCATGCAAGGAATGCGACCCAGGGGAATGTGAATCCTACACACAGGGGCCCAATGGTTGCAGCTACTGCTTCCACCCTCCAACCTTGCATAAGAGAGAGGAACCACCAATAGAGGAGTCTGCTTTAAAATCGTCTGCTTCAGAATCACCATTAGCGCCACCAAACACCCAAACAGAAGAACATTCACAAGAAGCAATATCATTTCTATCAAAAGCAGGTACACCATCTCTTGACCCTGGCAGTTCTGGAGGAGACATGGACAAGCTGATGCCAACTTCACCAAGTGTACCCAGCACAAGTACAGGTGACCATGAGCATGATGAATCAGATTTGTTATTTCAGTCGCCAGTTCTGAAAACTGCATCTTTTAATCCACGAAAACATCTTGAAAAGCACATTGGCATAAAGCTCTATACGGAGTCTGATATCAAACAGGCATATGGACAACGTAAACTGAAATATGAACATTTTAATAAAACGATGGTGGACTTTATGCGGGATCCATTCAACAGATGCAAAAGCAAACATGTTCTCAAAGGGATGTGGAGGGCGCACTGGGGGTCCTACTCAGCAAAGGCCCTTAAGATAGAATCTGCTTCCATAGCACTCCAAACCGACAGACTAAAAGAACGTCTAGGGTGCGACGGTAAGACAAAAATTGAACTAAAAAGTATTGAAAAAAACATTACAAAACTAAACAGCGCAGAAAGGGAGCTTCGCTCTTGCCATGCAAAATTGAAGGACTTGGGTGTCTGCCATGAAAGAAAGCAAATTGAAGACGAGATGATTGCATTAGTCTCAAAGAGAGACAAAGTGATAGATTCTCTTAGAAAGGCCTGTAACATCAAAAAATCACAGTTGAATGCCATAATCCAGGAGTGTAGAGAGGGAGAAGCTAATTTCCACCTTGCTGAAGAAAGTCAAAGTGCTGACTCGGAAATAGGACATGATATAAAATGTGAAGGAACTGTAAATAATAACACATTTGAAAGTGATTAACTTTTTTTATTTCACTACACATTGCAACATGCAGTGCATTTATGAGTAAATGTGAAAAGCACCTCTACATGTAGTGAAAGTGCAGCAAATTATGCATGGCTATGGAGGATAGCAACATTCTAAAAATCTAGAAAAGATATTGATATGATTGTTTCACCAACATGTAACTTTCTTAGCTATATTTGTACCTATTTTATTCAGAATCCCATAAGGGGAGGGGGCGCCATATGGACCCTGGATTTTGAATGCTTTAAAAACAATGTTCTCCACATTATATTTTTAAAATTGTACACAGTGATACACCAATCAATTAAATTCATATGAAACAAAAAATTAAAAATCTGTTATATTACGTTTCAAAATGGCGGCCAGATATCTAATTCGTGTTGAATTTTCATTTTTCACGAAACATGTGTCATCATTCACAGTTCCTTCACACTTTACATCATGTCCTATTTCAATGAAATTTGGCTCATAATACTAGCAGATTATAATTGCAAATACATTGCTGAAATAATTTTTTTTTAAAGTTGTGTTTCATTTCGGTTTTAGGATCAAAACAAATTTGAACAGCATCATCATTTTACCAGTTTATTGTAAGTATCTCAAAAACAACGCGACCGAACATACTGATTTTTTTGCACCAAAGCATTCGCAATTAACCCCTGCCTTGATAATTACATTTAAAAACAGCTTTATTAGGTTATGTTGTGTTAGCTCTGAGGAGCTTGATTTTAATTTCAAATTTTGTTTGGTTTGAGAAATACCAGGTTTAGGCCCAAAATATACTAGGTCTACATTGAATGAGATTTTAGTACATTTTAAAATGATAACAGTTGGTCTTCAGACAATTCTATATAAAGCAGCTGTTCTATACAGAGTTCTATCCTCCCCCAAGTTCTACCCTCCCGGAGTATAAAAGAAAGTGGTCAAAAATCCTAGGGTAAATTCCAGTACAGTATTTAGAAAGGCCAGATACCAATGAAAGGGTAGTATTACAAATCTTTTCAGTCTATTTTCAGCTTTGAACTAGAGCTATGTTGTGTTTTCACGCTTGGGCAAAAAACAAAATCCAGGATCCATATGGACCCCGTTATGCACTGTGGAGTCTGCCCCAAACGCTTCGTAAGAGAGATTGGCACTCAGACCTGTGAAATACAGACCGTCCTTTACCTTTGTACCTTACCTTAAAGGGACTGGCCTAGATTTTCCCCATTATTTTTTGACTTATACATTTTTTAATCAATAGAACATGTTTATAAATAGTAATATAACCTGTAGGTTTAGTTTTCAATGATTTTGAAGAATATTTGAGGAAATTGCAATTCTTTACTACAAATGTACTTTAATTTCTTTACCTACTTAATTTTTTGTCGCCGGCGACAAAAGTGGTGTGAAAACAGTGTTTCTAGTTTGAAATCTTGTTCCTAAATTGTTTCTCTTTTAATATGTATTAAATAATATCTAGGAGCTTTGTTTGATCTTTTATCTAGTAAATCCATCTGAGGTACAATTTAGGATTTAGGGAACACAGGAATAGTCACACCACCATCAAAGAACGATAAGTTGCAAATTAGTTCTCTCCCAATTTGAGCCATTTGTGTGTAAATTTCTGAAGTTTTTTTGATTTTACTATACGTTTTAGTTATAGTATCTCCATAAGTTTTTAATTCTAGGTGGAATCTAGGCTAGTCCCTTTAAATGCATTTGTATAAATATAGATTTGAACATGTTATTATGTTGTGCATGATGAGTTACATAGGCCCTACTTTGTTTTAAGACATTTCAGCGTTAAATGGGATTTCATTATCCACTTTTCATCCTCAAGGTCACCTCTATCAAACTTGAGTTTTTTAGCTATAATATAAGAATCGCCAAATGGTATATGTTACGAACCCCAAACCATTCTTTCATATAGGCCCTATAATGCTTCATTTTCAAGAAAAGTGAGAATAAGGATCATTTCTGATTATTGTCCGGCCCTGACAGTAATTACAAAACAGAGCCTATGGGGATTTTAAAAATACTGAAAAGCTTGTAGTTCTAGGAAATGAATGGTCGGAATCAAGCGAAAATTTCAGTTTATAATGTACTCTTCTTTTTATTTGGTTAGAACATAGGTTTTTGTCACATCAAAATCATGAATTGCACCTTTAACTTAAATGATGCCAAGTTTCATTACTGTTAAATATAAAGCCCGAGGCTAAAAGTTTTGTATGAAAGTGAGGAGGGCGGGGACTAGAAACAACTTTGTTTTTTATGTGGCCTTATGGTTGAGAAATTTGGTCTCCTTATTTACTTACGGGCTTAAAAAATGGTAATTTTCTAAAAATCTGTGACAGTCTCAAGAGAAAATCAGTATAGAGAAAAGCATCTAACCCCCCGGGAAGGGGGGGGGGGGCACTCAAGTATAATGCTGCAAGCATAGTGTGACCAAGAAAAAGGTGAATAAGGGTTGTTTTTGAGGACAAAAGGGTGTATCAGGTGACACCTTTTAGGATATCAAAAACAGTCATTTTAGCTCATTTTCAAGAAAACGGGTACTTTTTCAAACCCTAGTGTTGAAACGGTAACGATAAATTCCTCCTTTAGGGTGTGAATGGGTGAAAAAGGGTATATTTTGGCTCATGTGTCTCATTTGCTTAAAATGGCCATTGTCCTTGAGAAATGTGTACGTAAAATAGGCTTTTTATCAATTCAACCTGTTCCCGTTTTTATATGATAGGATATACAGGCATTTAGAAACTGTTTTTAGAATTGCTATAGTATATTCCTATCAACCATAACTGATTTTAGTATGTCTGATTTTAGATTTTTTGCACGATTTGGTGAAATACAACAACTTAAACTGTTGTCCGTACACGGGAATTAGCTCAAATTGACAATTTTAACTCAATTATTGATCAAACAACAGCTCATCTTACTTACACTGTATATTTCAAGATCAATTAGAAAGTTATTTTCAACTCATATGGATATATGTAAAAGCAGTAACAAAGTCAAGTCTTTCTATTCGTTGAATGGTTTTTGCACGATTTGTATACACTTATATTACCCATTTCTGGACTTTTCCACCGTATAGCGAGCGCTGTGTGCAGTGATGCAGTAACAATTTTTCAGCGATTAAATTGTGGGAAAAAATATGTGAAAGTTTTCCATATGCAGAATCAATCACCCTTGGCCCTTTAGGGGGTGTTTTGAAAAACTGAGGTCATGCTCAGATGCCTGCAACATTATACTTGAGTGCCCCCCAGGCATCCATGTTACATGTAGGGGTGAATCAGGTAGTTATCCTTTGCTATTATTTATGTTTCTTTAAGGTTGAACCATAGTCGGCCTCCAAACAAAATTTTTCCAACCAAACATTTGGTCGTGACATCACCAAATATTTGCCATCGAACATAAGCTCAATTCATACTCGGCCTCCAAACAAAATTTTTCCTACCAAACATTTGGTCATGACGTCACCAAATATTTGCCATCGAATTTAAACTATGAACGGGTAGCAAACATTTGGTCCAATGTATATGGCAATTCAATAACATGTGCAATCTAGCGCGAAATTTTGTTTGGTCTGAACTCGGTGTTGAAGTTCTTTTGTTTGGAGTCACTCGTCATTTTTATGTCACGACCAAATGTTTGGTAAGAAAAATTTTGTTTGGAGGCCGAGTATGAATGGAGCTTTAAAGTATGAATTTTAAGCAAACATTTGGTCAAATGTATATATGTGTACCGCCGCGGCAAAAGGGTCCAGTTGTCGGCTCGTACATGTTGCTCCTTGTAGCATATCTAATGTATGGTATTTGTATACATCAGATATGCTACAATGAGCAACATGTAGGAGTCGACAACTGGACCCTTTTGCTGCGGCGTTACACATATGGCAATTCAATAACATGTGCAATCTAGCGTGAAGTCACGACCAAATGTTTAGTAGGAAAAATTTTGTTTGAAGGCCAACTATGGTTTGGCAATAGTCTATTAATATTGGTGGAAACTAAATAGGCCTAATGATGCCTAAGTTAATTGGTCATCCAAGCACTTATAGAAAGAAAATATAATTTTGTCTTGTTAATAATTACTTTACTTAGTCTGGTGGTTTAAAAAAGTATGTAATCTGATCATGGAAATAATAGAATAAGCTTATTCTATTTAACATTTCCATGATCTGTTTCCATGTCCTGATCAATCAAAATAACATTGGAACAAACCTAATATTCAACTTTTTTCAAACTTTTTGAGATTTTGGTACCAAAATACTGGTCATATTTTTCTCATGACCTATGTGAAATTTCACGGGTCAGCTATGTACCGTTTTGGAGATATGTGCGAAAATGTATGTAATTATGGTAACTATAATTAACTTAGGCCTATACAGTATAACGTATAGGTGGCTTTGAAATACAAGATAGCCCATAAAATCAAAACGATTTGACCAATTCACCTGAAATTTGAAACTTACACCACTTTAGTGACCATCTTTCATATGACATTGAAAACTAAATGTTGAAAAATCGGACCAAGCTCCTTTAAAAGCTTTAGAGCAATATTATATAAGATTTTATAGTTTCGAGTAAAAATAGCCTATAATGAAGGACCAAGTTTTTTGTTGAAAAATCTATAAACGTTTTCAATTGTATTTTCTTAAAAACTTGTTATGCCACAGAAAAATGGATAAAAATCACTTGCATATTGATTCAGGTAGATATGTTATTCCTAAAATTGCTTCTCACAATTATAGACATTGTCCAGTCTCAGTCAGTCTGAGTTTAAATGAAGTTGAGGATTTAGTTCATTTTATTACGAAAATGAACTTCAGCCTTCAGATGAAATGTCCACTTCTACAGAAACCTCATAATAAATTATTTTTGGACTTGTCTGATACATATGACGTAAATGGTCTTTCGTAAAATTATATTTTCAAATTGGTTATGAGTGATCAGGGTTTTGTTTTGTTTAAAATCTGTGTTTTAAAAAGTGTATCATTTTATTGTTGAGGCCAACATATTACATTTTCATGATTATCCATGTACTTTTTCAACCTATGCTTATATTAAATTGTCTGATTGTTAACTATTTTAAAATTTTGTCTGTTTCCCTTTACATATTTAAAAGGGAATGTTATTGTCATTGTATTACACTTATTGTACCATAATGTTTGATGAAAATCAGTAAAATTACATGCATGAGTAAGCTTAGTTGTATAATTTGACAGGATTACATGTGTGGTTTGTCAAAGATCAGGTTAATACTTAAATAGGTGGTGCCAGTGGACCTCAAAGGGATCATGGTTTTGTTTGATTAAGCACTGTCAAACATAATTTGTGTTTTTATTGTATTTTTTTTAATATACTAAGAATTAAATTCACCCATAGGCGAACCTTTCTTTGAAGGAGCATGGTCCGGATCACTTCAACTTCAGAAATTAAATATATTTTTTACTGGAACAAACATAAATGAACACATGTGACTAATATCATACCTCAGTGGCTATAATTATTGTCTGGAGTTGTCAATTTCAGAGCTGGAAATTGTATGCAAACAAATGCGCTGGGATGACCTTCGCTTAGCCTTAACCGTAACTCCACTGAATCTCACAATATCCCATTCCACAAAGTTAAGAAATTCACCTATTAAGTCTAAATACGTCATAGACCCGGGTTAGCTATGGTCACCAAATCGCTGCCGTGGCAGCGCCTGCTCAGTGGCTTAACATATAGTGATAATTGGAGAGGTCCCGCCGTCCCGGGTTCGAATTCAGGTGAAAATCCTTGATTTTTGACTTTCAAATTTCCGAGGAGATTGTGAAGAAGAGGCAAAAAGTGTTAGAATGAATCTCTTTACTGTTAAACAAACACACACACACACAAACCAAACAAAAAACCAAGAAATAAACGTACTGTCTCGTCATTTTACATCTTAACTGTAACCCCAGGTTACAATCGCTATTTTGCTCGGCCCAAGCCACCTATCAGCTTGTTGACACTGCATGTGACATTTATATCATGGAAACAGAATACTTTGATGGAAACAAGCTCGGAATTCAAAGTTAATTAAAGAGATTTTTTTTTTTTTTTGAGAAAGGCTTTTACGACGGGAATTCATAACAATTGGTAGATTTTAACGGGTTCGCCGTCGGACAAGTTTTGACCTGTCAAGCTTTCGTCAGGAGTAGCTCTGACTTCTTCAGGACAAATATAATTATAAAGACATGTGGGCCGTCACTTCCCACTGATGACTCGCATGAGCCATTCACTGAAGGCTGCCCCTTGCCAACAGTGTTAAAAGCAGATCACTCTTTGAAATTGTGGGAATTTAATTAAAGAGCATGGAAAATTTGCCAGTCTGAGCGGAACATTTTCGCAATTGGCAAATTTTCTGTATCAATAGTACATTGCTTTATCACCATACTTGATCCAACACCAAATAGATGGGCCTCTTCACATCGTGAATCGATACAGATAAGCGCGCGTGTGCATAGCTGGACACAGCACGGCTGCAGCATGTGCGTGTGACTCGCGCATTATTATCTGCGTCGATCGTGTAACTGGTATTATGTTTAGGCCCTACTTGCGGATGAACAAAAGCCTCATAATTCCCACCTATTTAGTGTTGATCCAGAGTTGATCAAAGTATAAAACAAACATTGCCTATATGGACAGAACTCTACAATCAGGGAAGCAAGTCTTGGCACAATTATCTGTGAATGTCATTGATTTTGCACGCTTTCCCCATCCCCCACTCAATGTTGATCCGTACACAAGGATCATCTTTACATCTAACATTGAAACAGGGGTGTGGAAGGGGATGGTCAGAAGAGAAGAGTTCTTCATTGCCTTCAACTTTATCCATCTCTTACTGCAATTTCTAGTGTTTTAAACGGATGAATGCACCTGAAAAGATTGTAGTATTTCAATGACTTTTTTCCCTGATTGTAGCTTAACAGCTCTTAGCTGGTGAACCAAGCAAAAATCTGAAAGGGATTATGGCTTTTATAATAAAGTTGTGGAAAGTTAATAAGTATGTTTGCCTAGCTACACTGATATTCTGGGTGGGACCATGGACTTTAAAATACTTGTGGTGGATTTATTCACAACAATAGATTTTAAAATGTTTGTTTCTTCCTTTTATGGTGGATTTATTCACAACAATAAATACCACCAACCAACTGCAGCTATAAATAGGCCTGTTCAATTTTACTTGGTCACATTTTGCTTTTGTGAGATCAAGGAATAGACATCACTAGTTGTACACTGTTACATCTTCAAAGTTCCTGCGTATGACTTTACACATAGCCTTCTACACAACAGGGAATTAAATCAGCCTTTTACTTTGCCGCTGATGTCAACCATCTTCATCTTCCATATTATATGACTGCGAATGTATGGTGAGCTGTAAAGTGATCAACTTCTCTACTAGTAGGCCTGTAGGAAACTGCGGAATGGTAAGTTGTTTATTTTCTTTTAATGTTTTATAAGTTGTTCTACTGTAAAATTGAACCGGAAGCTGTTGCAAGTTATTTAATTTTTTTCAAATAGTGTTTAAAGTACTACCGTATTTGTGTAAGCCTTTGATATCATGTTCCGTGATTTATTCAGATCATATATGTTACAAAGAGATCTAAAAATGGAACTTGATCCATTTCTTGATGATCAGAAAGTTTTCCCCCTTTTCTTAAAAGGCATTAAAGAATTCACCCTTTGTACAATTTTTGATAGATCATCTTACATACAACTCGTACTATTAGGCGTAAGTTATGAAATTTAATAACATAAATATGTGATGACTCACCCCGGAAAGTTAAAGAGGGACTTTGTGACAAAATAGTTTTCAAGAAACAGGTGAAAATAGGCAGGAAAAAAAATAACGAGAATTTTCAGCAGAATTTCTGTAAAAATTTGATCACCTCATTTAGTAAGGTGTCATTTTAAAGCTTAGAAAATGCTGCGACAAATGATATGAAAAAATCCAAATTGATATCATCTGCAAATTAAGTCCCCCTTTCGGGTTGAGCCATCACATATATATAATATTTTATAGGCTTACTTACATTTAAAAATAAATAGGCTAAAGATAGGCTATGTAATGATGCTAAATTTGAAAATATCAAAGATTTTGACACTGAAAATCAATATCATGTTTATCTTGAATTATTGATCAAAGTCATCCAAAATGGGGTTTCAAGACACATTCATAAAATATGATTCAGGGAATTAAGCATAAAATTACAGAGTGGAGAATCTTCCTGATTTTAATACAACTCATTGAATGCAAATGCTTTAAAACCTTTAAAATATGGAGTCTTGAATCAATAGAAATTTTTCATGAATTTCATCCTACTCCGTTCAACTCAAACGTTTTTATTCATTTTTTTAGTTTTCTGAAACGCATCATATATCAAAGATTTTCCAAAAGTGTTCATTCAGTAGAGAATGTTGCACCACTTTTAGTTCAATTAATAGGACCCATTTTTTCCCTTCAGATTATAGCAAACTATACATGGAACACTTTATCACCATGCAACGGCAGTAAATTTTCATGCCCATATTGTTGGCATATTATATTGCCATGCTCTACTAACTGAGCTAATGAGTCAGATGGGGATGAGCGGTCAATTTTATATCTATAGGCCTTCAGTTATAACCCTGTTCCTCTTAAAACATCCTCTCATCTGAGAAGCTAAGTTAAAAAGAGGATTCAAAACTTATTCAAAAATATCCTAGGGCCTATTGTTTTCAATTACCCCTTTTTATTGATTTGCGCGCTTTGTGCAAATTTTACTATTAAATATCATTATTTTAGCAAAAAATATGCAATTTTTAGCCAAAATAAACAAATTTGTCTGAAAAATTTTGCGCGCTATGTTCGAAAAAATTTCCTATTTTGAGATATTAACGAAAACATTTTTGAAATTCTAAAATTTGGTAAAACTGAAAAAATTGATACTTTCATTAATTGTGGTTATTGTATTATTAAAGATAATTAATTTACAAACAATTTGAGCCCATTTTGGTTAAAATCGGATAAAAAATAGCGGTTGTACAGATTTTTCAAAATTAGCAGTGTTAAATATAGCAGGTTGAGGTAAAATAGAAAAATACATAAGAATTGCGATCAACCATGAAATTTTGATTGGATATGATGTTTAACGTATTATCTTGATGAAATAATCAACTTATTTCAAAAAACTTGTTAATAATTTGCTGAAAACTAATTTAAACAGAAAATGCTAAAAATCACAAGCTGGATGTTTTTGCCATACAAATGTATAGGAAAATCATCGAACTATTTGTGACATCCGAACTTTAAACAAATAACTTTGCAACCACAAGTCCGTTTGAACTCAAATATAAAGTAATTGAAAGCAAAAACTTAGCAATTTTATGTAATGCATTTATCTCAGTTTTGCTGTTAGAGCAAAATTTTGAAATCTGTGACCACTGTACCGTACCCCCCCTTAATTGTCTTTCTCCGCGCACCTTATGCCTAGCCCTGTCATTTTTCCTTTTTTTCCCCTTCTTTTCATCCCATTTTGTTATATCCCTCTTTCACATTTTTTTCATCTCGCAGCCTTTCCCTTTCAACTGACTCCACACTGAGGTACATGTTTTAAAATCTCCAGCAAAATTAATACTTTACAACAGATTGCTGTTCTCAAGGTTGGCATAAATCAAGAATTGATCTGGTTTGTTTTATCTCATCACCTAAACATCAGTTACTGCAAAATGGTGATGTTTATATAAGACCATTCAAGTGCAGTCAAACTTGAAAATATGTTACATCATTTTAGCTGGTAATTTCTTGTGTAAATAAGCAATATATTGTTTATCCCAGTCATTGTGCCATGTTGATTTGATAAAACCCAGGGATACAACTTCTCACCCTGGGGGGGGGGGGGGGGGGGGGGGTAAACTTCATTGAAAACAATTCTCTTAGTATTAGTCCGGAACTAGTTATGACGTTTTTGTTTGATCATATATCAGGTTCCAACATCCAAAACATAAGACAAATGTTTTAAAAACCGAGATGAAAATCCTTTCTCCATTCAAGTTAAAAACCGAGATGAAAATCCTTTCTCCATTCAAGTTTTACCAGTACAGAAACTTTAAACTCAATTTTCTGAGAACTATAGTTTTCTGAATCCGCCCGATACCTCTTACCAATTTCGATGTAATGTTGCAATCGAACATCCAATAACCAAAAAGCAAGGTGTCATTTTTAAGCTTAATCTTTCAGATGAGACCAAACAATCAATTTTTATTTTGGGACCCTTAAGGTACCTTTCGATATGACGGGTCACATATTTTCTACATGAATTTATAGAACATGTTTATGGTAACATAACCTACCAGTTGTTTTCCAGAGTTTGTGGAATATTTGGAAAAATTGTGATTCTTTACCAACTTAATATCATTTAATTGGAGGAAAAAATGATGTGAAAACAGTGATTCTAGTTTCAACTCTTATATCTATAATAGTTTCTACACTTTTGGGCAAATGAATTATTTTTGATGAAATTGTTTATATTAAACTGTCTCTATAGAAGCAGGCCCGTAGCCAGGATTTTTTCAAGGGGTGCAGATTTTCAAAAAGTGGACCTTTTGGAGGAAAATTTTTCGTTTTGGTCGACTCTAAACTAATTTTAGTCGTTTTGTCAAAGTAACAAGCAAAAAAAAAATGTTTCAGTAGTTTTTCAAGTACCGGTATTTTGTGTAGCATTTTATTAAGAAACGACATGCATTTACGTTTTTTTGTGTGTGCTTTAGTGGACTTTTTTATACTTTGGCTACGGCTTATCTAGAAGCTTTGTTTGATCTATTTACTGGTAAATCCATCTGAGGTACAAATTTAGGATTTACAAAAGACTGGACTGCTACACCACCATAACAGAATGACAGAATGGTAGGCCTATATTGCAAAATTGGTCATCTCAAATTGAGCAATTTATGTGTAGGCCTACTTTTTTTGCTTCACTCTTTTGGACTACATTTTTAATTTGTATTTAAATCATTTCGTGAAGTTTTTAATTCCAAGTGAAATCTAGGCTAACACCATTAAATTTTGATTATTGGTTTTGCACATTTAGTTTTGAACAAGTGAAAAAGTAGACAAGTTCAGTGCATGTACACTGGATTTTGGTGCATCCATTGCCTGAGGCCCGCACGACCGAGTGCATACAAGCATCAAAACTTGGCGCAAGTGCATTGTTAAAATGTTTGTCTAATTTTACAAGCAAAAGTGAACATAAATATATGCTCTGTACTGATAAGGGACGCACCATTATATTCAAGGGGAGCAGGAAGTTTTTTGAACCCCCAACTCCCCCCCGAACATGGAATAGGCAGTAAAACAGTAGTTTCCAGGGGGGAAAATTTGCTACCGACGTGCGCGAAAAAAAGTCAACTCCAAACCCAACTTTCTGCACCCCCTTGGAAATTTAATGGTGCGCCCCAAAGTAGCCAGGGAACAAGACATTCTAAATATCTCAAGAGACAAAAACTAGTACCTCGTTCAGACAGAGCTTAAAAGTCATCTTTAGTCGTCTTTAGTCGTATTCGAGTTATATCGAGTTCAAAATTCACTTGTGTGTGAACAGTTCAAGTCGAATTAAGTCGTCTTTCAAAAAGTCATCTTACATCGAATTTTCAACTCGCTAAAAAGCAAGTAAAGTCGCGTTAGTAAGTCGATGTAACTCGACTAACGACGACAACCGATGACTTTTCGTATGTGTGAACACCTGTTGTCGTAAGTCGAGTTGAATTTGTGTTTACTTCTACAACGCATTGACCTGGAACAAGTAAAGTTCATTTCAATTCGACTTAAAAATCTTAGCGCATGTGTGAACAGTCGTAAGTCGAGTTACTTTTCGCTAATCCGAGGTTGTGTTTGAAATTAAAAATGGACTCGATATCAACTTAAGACGAATTTTTAGTGTGTCTGAACGGGGTATAGTTTTCTGGTCATCAAACTATATAAGGCTTATAATTCTTAACAAAAGCGTTCCAGACTATTTATTTAAGATTATAACACCTAGATTTGTGAATTTTTTTTTATTACCTGCAGCTATTGGTCCAAACATTAATAAATCAATATTAAAAGAAAACTATAATCTAGCCAATTAACCAATTAAAAGAAGCTAAAATAATGAAATTGTAAAGAGTTAATTAAATAACATATGACATTTGTGAACAAACAAGAAACAATTTGCTGCTAACTAATAAAGAAACAAGGAGGAAATATTGGCAATGGGGTAACAATGGGACAATGGAGACTTATGATCAATGGTCCAAGGCAATACCATGTACCTTCGGGATCACTTTTCAGACATTTTGAGTGTTGAGTTATGTCCGTTCAAAATTTGCGGGTTTACATTTTTGCTACTTTCGAGATAAAGGCCTTCGAACATTGACAAAAAAGAAAACTTAAAAAAAAAAATGATGCTTAGGTTATGAGTACGGTAACTATATTACTATGAAAGATAATAAATTCAAGAATTTACCCACATTTTAAGCCCATTTTGGTGAAAATCAGATTTAATCTAGCGAAGTTACAGATTAAAAAAAATAGCATGTTTAAATATAGCCGGGTGAAAATAGCATGTTTAATTAAAGCCGGGTGAGATAAAATAAAGAAATACATGAATTGACAAATTCAAAAATTTTAGATGCATATGATTTACAATTTAGCCTAATATCTTGATAAAATAATTTACTTATTTCATAGGAAAATGTAATCATTTCATTTAATTTTTAATTTAAATAAAAATCATACAAATTAGAGGGTGAGAGTCTTCTGCATACAAATGTATAGGAAAAGTGTCCAGAAATTTGCGACGTTATGACCAAATGTTCTGTAGGAAAAATTTTGTTTGGAGGCCGACTATGGTTCGGCCTTATCCAATCTATTTTGATTGACATGACAATAATGCACAATAGTAGTTAAACACATCATTTTTGCTCTTTAATTTGCTTGTTTTGTAGGTACCGGGTCTCTGTAGGTATCAACCTCTATTGTAACTTCTGCTAGATATCCTGATTCGGATAAACTTTGGTGAAGTTCTGATACAACAACCGGATGAACTTGAGTGTAGATCTGGTACAACAACCAGATGAACTTGGGTAAAGTTCTGATACAACAACCGGATAAACTTTGGAGCAGTTCTGATACCACATTAGGATAAATTTGGTGCAGACAACCTGATAAATTTTATGTGGTTCTGATACAGCACATGGATAAACTTTTGCACAACGACCGGATAAACTTTGGTGCAGTTCTCAAACAACAACTGGATAAACTTTGGTGAAGTTCTGACTACAAGTTCGTACAACTGGATAACATTTGGTGCTGTTTTGAAATAACAACAAGATTGGTGCTGTTCTGATACAACAATTGGATACATCTTTGGTGCAGTTCTGAACATCGACTGGATTCTGTAAACACCTGCATGAAGTATAGGAACTTGGTAAGTTATATAAAAGGAGGCAACAAAGTTAACACCTTAAGCGCCAAATTTCTGTCAGGTCTCCGAGACACGATCCTTTCGTATGTCCCATAATGCATCTTGAAAGTACAGTAAACGCTCAGTTGACCATTATTGTTAAATTCTGCGCAAATGATATCATGCGCAGAACATAGTAATATGGTCGTTCATACTTAAATGCCCGTATTAGCAGTATTTTCGAGATGAAGTATGGGACATGAAACTGGCCTATTAATAGAAAATTACACATTTTTTTATTTTTCTAAAAAATTGCAAGCACATTTGGAAAGAATGGTTTGTGTACTGTAATGCATACCTCAGTTAAGGATTCGTATTGGCTAAAAACTCAACTTTGATAGGGGTGACCTTGAGGATGAAAAATGGATCATAAATTGCCCCTTTTTAATTGGTATATCTATTTTTTATTTCATTTGTATTTTCATAATAGCCTCACCCCATGGGTTGCATACTTTCTTTTGCCTCTTAGGAGAAAACAAGAAACAAGCGAAATGTCATATCAAGGTCAATTAAAAAAATGTTTTGTTTCCTGTGATTATGAAGAAATGTGTTTAACCCCTTCACCCAAAAAGTCTGGCTTTGCTGCTTTAGACTTGGTCAAGTCCTGCGGGTGTCCCTTTATCTATAGGCCTATATCTTTGGCTTGGGATGGTAATCTTATTCCGTAAGTTTTTCCCCCCCCCCCCTTTTCATATTTGTTATAAATTTTAAATTTCTTTTCTTTTTTATTTTAGATTTAAATTTAAATTTTCATTTTATTTCTTTTTAAATCTCAGTTTGTATAGTTTTTAATATCGATGGTTAGATTCCATTTTCCATGTTTTATTTTTATACTTCTTTTTCCATTTTCATCAACACCACAGAGATTCCCAAAATAAAGCTGAATATTGCCCTTATGATAACAACATTATGTAATATGTTCTTATAGGCCTACATACATCAAGGCTTGTCAAGTTTACCCATTTCCTGGGTCAAAGTCATTCCAAGTCCAACTACATATTTCAAGGTCCTAACTAACTCTATCAAAATTATTTATCCACTCCCAACCACCAGTTCTGCACCCAGCTAGTAGATTTACACTTTCATGGAATACTATAATACAAGGGGAGAGGAAACTTTTTTTCATGGAATACTATAGTATACAACAACATGTACAAGGGGAAAGGAAGAAACATGTTAAACATTAGGCCTATGCTTTTACCATCAAAAGCCTGCCATGGGCCTCAAACTGAGGCTATGCTGCTTAGGATATGATACTCTTTTTTTTGGACAGGCGGGCAAACAGATTTTCAGTATATAAAGGCTTATACATGTAAACTATTTTGGGAGGTCAAAACTTTTACCCTTCAAACTTAAGGGTTTTTCCCAGAGATACAGAATCTCCCTTGATTTTCTTAAAAAGTTAGTATTTGGTAGATTTATTTGTGCAGAAAATAAATTTGAAATAAAAAAAATAGGTCATTTGAATAATTACAAGTGTCACTAGGTATTAACTGAAAGGTTTTTGTTGGCAATGTTGCTATATTCAGTTCAGCCATTTTTTTAAAAATTTGATATACTATACAGAGACTGGAAAGTCAAATTTGATACCTATGTGAGACTGTTGATTTTGCTGCCCAATGTTGCAAGTGTCAGATCAGTCGAGGTCTCATATTTTTTTGACACGATAGGTGGCTTACCCAGTCAAAATACGGTGGAGCCCTATAATAATTGAGACCTGTTATCGTGTGTTTCCATGAAAAACATGCATGGTTAGACTTGATATAAAGACTCCAAAAAAAGTATCGCCTCAGAGTCGCCTTGAAAAAATTGCCCGTGCGCCAATACGGTACTCGCAAATGTAATTTAAAGAATTTGTGCATTTAAAAAAAAAGCGCTAAAATTTCAACTTTCATTTGACACCTTATTTGTGACAATTGACTGAGAAACATTGAAGTTATATGTTATGAACTTTTAAAACCATCGAGGTCGATTTTTAAAGTTGCTTATTTCATTTTTCGCACTGTACAAACCAGTAGCACAACAGTAAGGATGAGGTGAGGTTTAGTCACTGGAACTGGCGGTCATTGGTATCTAAACATTATCCATTAACAATGATCAAGATATGGATTTTTTTCATTAATTTTACATTAATTCATTGTTATAAATAATGAAAAAACGACATAAAACGAGAGAAACAACATTCAATTGATAGTTATCACTGGCATTAAAGACATGACGCAGGTACCGACCACACAGAGGACGAATAACGGTGCACAATGTTTTTTAAAAGGCTAGTAATGCCTACCAGTTGAATCTGAAGTTTTAAAATTGTTTCTGATCATTAATAAGATGAAAACAAAAACAATCTTGATGGATGATGGTTAGAATCCAATGACATATGGTTTGGGAAAAAACGCGAGCTTAATGCAGTGACCAAACTCACCTCATCTTGATCCTTAGGTCTGCGCTACTGGTTTGTACAGAAATGAAATTAGCAACTTTTAAAAATTGACCTTGAGAGTTTTAAATGTTCATAACTTTGGTGTTTCTCAGTCAATTATCAGAAATAGGGTGTCAAATGAAAGCTGAAATTCTTCAAATTACGTTTGTGAGTACTACCGTATTGGCGCACGAGCCATTTTTTTAGGCGAGGCGATACTTTTTTGGGCGTCTTTATGTGCTTAATTGCGATTAGGGTACCAAAAGTTTACAAGAAAAATGGAAAATGTATCAAAATCATACAATTTAGGCATACTTGCCAAAAGCAAATTTATAACACAATTGAAATAAAATTAGTTCACTCCACCCCTCCATTTTTCTTTGAATTGACAGTCTACATCCAGTGTGGGGGTACTCACATATTTGGTCAAACAGAGATTTGCTGCTCTTATCGGTCTCTTTTTTAAAAGAAATCCTTGTACTTGACTCCTGTTTTTACCAAAAAAAATCGTTAAACATGGGTCAACTTTTCTGATTGAACCACACTTTTTTGAGATTTTTGGAATATCAAGGAAAATCCTCTTAAAATCACTCTTAAAGATGGGTAGGGTTTCAAAGATCCAGGGACACACCCCTGTCAACTCAAATCCGAGTACCCCTTCCCCTCTACACATATTTAATGACTTACCAATTACTGTATAAGTGGTATTTTTCGCGCTACATTTATTTCCGCGCTTTTCGATGCGATGACCCCAATTTTTAAAGATACTGATTACCTGTTGCCCAATGACCCCCTTATGTTCTGTACAACTGTTGTTCTGTACCAAGGCCTAAAATAATAATTGTTTGATTGGCATTGATAACATAGAAAAAAATAGGGTAGGTAGGTTGGATTTTATTTATTTACCCTGCCGAAGGCTTCGGCAGGGTTTTGTTTTTGACAAGTTTCTTTCTTTCTTTCTGGCAACACTTTGATGTCTTATATCTCCGGCATACAATGACTGATTTTGACCATTATTATGTTCTGAGCTGACCGATTTCCAAAAAAATCGGTCAGGGATATCGGTCAGAAAACAAAATGTCAGATTTTGAACGTAATAATGATAAAATTTGATGGATTTTTTCGCATGATACTCAAAGATATTGGTCTCGCTATGAATTTTAGAAATATCGAGCTCGACGCTGCGCGTCTCGCACGATATTTCGTAAAACTCATAGCTCGACCAATATCTTTTTGTATCATGCTCAATCCATCCAATTTTATATCAAACTTGGGTGAAAGGACCAAGGTCACCTCCCATTTATGTCACCTGACCCTTGACCCCTCAAAGGTAACGTAGGGGTCACGGGGTCAAACCATGATTTTCACGAAAAAACTCAATTATTTTACATGGTATTGTCCTGAAATTTGGGGACATGAAACACTTTGTCCGATTTTGACGTTTGAGGTGTCAAATTTTTTGTCTTGAACCAACGATCAAAAGTGTCAATGATGACCCCATCGCCCGACCCTTCCTTGGGAGTCAAAGGTCAAAAGAAAAGTCAAATTTTCAACTTTGTCCGATTTCAACGTTTGATGTGTCAAATTGTTTGTCTTGGACCAACAATCAAAAGTGTCCATGGTGACCCCATCGCCCGACCCTTCCTTAGGGGTCAAAAGAAAGGTCGAATTTTCAAGTTTTTCTGATTTCGACGTTTGAGGTGTCAAATTGTTTGTCTTGGACCAACGATCAAAAGTGTCAATTATGACCCCATCGCCCGACCCCTACTTGGGGCTTAAAGGTCAAAAGAAAGGTCAAATTTTCAATTTTGTTCTATTTCAAAGATTAAGGTGTCAAATTGTCCGTCTTGGAATGTTGATCAAAAGTGTCAATGGTGACCTTGTCGTGTGACCTTTCCTTAGGGGTCAAAGGTCAAAAGAAAGGTCAAATTTTCGCCTTTGTCCGATTTCAACATTTAAGGTGTCAAGTTGTGCGTCTTTGTTCAGTGATCAAATGTGTTAATGGTGACCCCATCATCTGACTCTTCCTTGGGGGTCAAAGGTCAAAACAAAGGTCAAATTTTCAACTTTGTTCGATTTCAAAGAATAAGGTGTCTAATTGTTCGTTTTGGAACAACGATTAAAAGTGTTAACCCTTTCCAGTCTGACCACTTTTTTCCGCTCCAGGCTGACGCCATTTTACCTCTAAAGTGACTTCTAAAGTAAATTAAATTTATCTATAGAAATATTCTACATAATTCAATGAAACATCATCATAATATACCTTTATGAACTGTATACATTGCCTGTGATAGTGTTTTGGGTGGTAATGGGTCATGAAATTAGTTTATACTATAGTGTTAGTTATGCTGTATCCCATACAGCATACGCCTGTGGCTGACACTAGTTTATGCTGTATCCCATACAGCATACGGAAAAGGATAATGGTGACCTCTTTGTCCAACCTTTCATTTTGGGTCAAAGGACATAAAAAAGGTTAAGTTGACAACTTTGTCCAATTTCAACATTTAATGTATCAAATTGTTTGTCTTCAGACTTTTAAAGAAAAGGCATTCGGCAGGGTCCGTGTCACTTTTAGTGACACTGTCATGTCTAGTGTTTTTATTATTATTTTTATTTTTTAAGTCTTATGTTTCACACAAAATATAGGACAACATATAGGCCCTACAAAGACATCTTCACTTTTTCACACATCTTTTATTTGTCATATCACGGGGCCCCCATGGATCGATTACCATCAAATTTGGGGTTTGGAGGTTTTTTAACCATGCTCAAAAAAATAAAAATATTTAGGGTCGGTGTAAAAATAGGGTCGGTCAGGTTACGCCAATCAAACAATTTTTAAGGCCTAATTGACCTGTTTTTTACTTGAAAATCATGTAGCCTACCCAATGACCCCCATTTTATGTCAAAGCTATTATATACTAGCCCTGTGTACAGTGCCTTGTCCAACATCCTCTTAGTGTCCAACATCCCTTAGCCACTAGTTGATTACAAGCGCGCTGCCTGAGCTCGTTGCTGGGTCCGTGGGAGGGGCGATCAGGGGAACGATACCAGTTCTACTATATACTAAATGACCCCCTAATTTTTAATAGCTGTTTACTCAAAATACATGTATGACTGGCATTTTACTCGGGTATTTAAATGTTCTCAAACAGATGAAACTGTGATTTTTTATCAAGTTGATCATTTGATGTTAATAATATGCATGCTTTGTAATCAGTAATGGCCCAGGGTGTCAGGCGGTGGCGGAAACGATAAATAGCATCCACTAGATTTAGGGACGAGGGATTTCTAAAATGCATTTTTAGGGTACGATTTACGTGTATTTCTATAGGGGTCACGTGACTCACGTATTAAAGAAACAATTCCAAAGTTCATATTTTTACCTTTCCTCAAAAAAATACAAAAGTTTTCTTACATAGTAATCAACATAATTATTTCATTCCAAATCTGCTGGGGTTCACAATTTATATTATAGTCCCAATTTAAGGCCTATGTCCTCCAGAGTCCGGACAGACAATTTAAAGGGACTGGCCTAGATTCTTCCCACTTATTTTTCACCTACATATTTTTTTACTTTAATCAATAGAACATGTTTATAGTAATATAACCTACAAGTAGTTTTTCATGATTTTGAGGGATATTGGAGACAATTGCAATTCTTTACCTACTTTATGTTTTGTCGCCGGAGACAACAAGTGGTGTGGAAACAGTGTTTCTAGTTTTAAAACTTTAAAAAATCTTGTTTCTACACCTGTGATGGCCAAACAAATTATTTTTGATGAAATTATTTTTCTTTTAATATGTATTGAATCATGTCTAGAGGCTTTGTTTGATATTTTTCTATCCGAGGTAGAAATTTAGGATCATCAAAAACACAGGATAGTCACACCACCATCAAAGAATGATATACCGGGGTATTCAGGGATGTGAGAGTTCCTCTTTTCAGCTGATTTCCTCGTTTTTGAAAATGTTCATATGCTAAATTTTAGCTTTTTCATTCATTTTCAGCCCATTTTTGACCTTTTACCCCAACTTTACGACGCTTTTCCTCGTTTTTGTCAACTGGCCTCTCACACCCCTGGACTATTGCAAATTAGTTCTCTCTCAATTTGAGCCATTTGTGTGTAAATTTTTGCAGGTTTTTTTTTAACTTACTTATACTTTTTAGCTATATTTAGAGTATTTCCATAAGTTTTTAACTCTAGGTGGAATCTAGGCTAGTACCTTTAATGCTACATTTCCCAGTTTACCATTTAACATTCCCCTACTCCCAAATAGGTCGTAGCTGCTGTTGTAAATTGGGAGTCATAATAGGCCTTATTCTCTTTAGTGCAACGTGTCTTCATCACCACTGCCTGTCTCCGCTTTAGTTTTCTTTATTTTTTTAAGGGCAGAGGTCCCTAAAAGATACTGTGTGTGGATAAAATTTCCAATAAATAGCAGTAGTAAAAAGTCAAATGCTTGGATACAATTTTGAATATAAAGATAAAATGTTTCAAGCCAATAAAGATTTATTTCCTTCTCCTCCGTGACCAAAAACATAAAAGTAAATTGTTGACATTATTTGGCATGAAAATCAAAAAATTAGCCCAAATCCTCAAAAATAAAAAATAAAATAAAATAAAAATTTGAATGGGTGTCTTAAATTAAAAATCCCATTCAGAAGTCATTTTTTTTTAATTTGATATTTTTAGTGCTAATTGTTTGAAAGCCCTTGGTGGAGAGGGAGGGGGCGCTCGAAGAAAGTGGTATGCATGCTCATCGAACCCTAAATGTCAAAATCATGTACAGCAAATTCCAACCCTTAGTGTCGTAAAATATTCAGATCATACCCCTTAATGTCGGAATGTTGCAATACACTGAAATTGACCCCTAAATGTCGAATAGAGATTTGAACCATTAAAATGGCGTAACACACTGAAATGGACCCTAACAGCGTAACAACACACTATTTTCTGCCATAAAAACATGAATAATACACTGGAAGCCTTTTCTGTAGTTATTTCTTGAAATATTTGACAAAAAAGTGACTCTAAAGTAGCAGATATCGTAAAAAGATAACTCTTAATGTCAAAAGTTACCATGAAAAGGCATGTCGACGATACCAATGGGGCAAAATCCGACATTTTTTTGATGTTTTTTCTTTGCCCCTGGACCCCACCAGGGGCCCTAAAACGGGCTACTGAACCCCACCCGTTAGTGCTCGCAAAGGGGGGGGGGCCGATATTTTGTTTTTTTGCCGCCGGCGACACATCCACTAGCTACGCCACTAGCAAAAGTAGCGTTATCAGTCCTAGTTATCAGTTACTGTTCTAATCCTAACCTTACCACATACTCTGAATCCCACCTATGACCCGGGCCTCTGACATAGTGAAAATGTGTATTTTTATATAGGCCCTTCCCAATGGATGGGAGTGGGTTAGGGCTATAATTGTTACATATCACTTCAAGTTGGGGTGAATATAAGCCTTTCGATAGTGATTTAAACTCAGTATCACTGAGTGTTGAGCATATCTGTTCTAAAGCCATGTAGGAATACAAGTGAGGGAATCACTTCAAGTTCATAGTTTTAACCAAAGATCTTCAAGTCAGTATATATTTATACTATACACCCGCTTTAAACTCACAAGTTAGTCCTGGACTTTATAAGTGAAATTTGAAAAGTAACACATTTTGAGGAAAATATGGCAATAATTCTTGTTTTTAAGAAAAGATTTTAAGACTCATTTGTCTGTTTTAGAACATATAATTATTTTTGGAACAAATAAGTGGTTTGTCTTTTTGGAAACAAATGTCAAAAGTTCTAAAACAGACAAATGGTCAAATTATAGAAGTTTCAGCATAGATCTTAATGGAAAGACATGAATTATTACAGATTCCAAAAAATTGTTATTTTTTTCAAGAAATCATATTTCACTTAGTCCAGGACTAAAGTTAGTCCTGCTTTGTGCATACGGACGTAGAGGTTTTATTTTTTCTTATTTTTCATTAATGGAAAAACATAATAAGCCTTAATTGTGATGTTTCATATCGGAATGCCTTTATATCTGTGTCAGTTTTCTACAAATTTGGTGTTAAATTTAAGCTTACACAACCTTCCGAGTTCAAAAAAAACAAAAAACAAACATTTCAAGCACAATTTTGATTTTCTGACCGAAGTGCTCTGTTTTTATCTGATGGGTCACATTGCATTAAAGATGACAAACTTTCATGAATTAGTAATAGTACTCTTGGTGAATCATTAAATCTCGATCATTATTTACCCAATAGCCAATACTATATACTTCTAGACTAAAATATAATTTTACTGTATTTTTACACATTTTTATGTTACAGACATGGCATCAAGAACAAAATTTTTCAATGACATCTGTCTGACACTTAAGTCTGCTGCAGCTCAAGGGTTCGGTCAGTTACAGGATCAAGCATTGAAGCAGAAGGAAAGAATGACTGCATACAGTCTGCCAGAAGACCTACCAGATTACAAGAATGTCTATCCACCTTTACAGCCTGCTTCGTATTCATTGTCAATTGCCCCTGCCAGTTTGCATCCTCTTAAGCCTGTTCATACAATAGGTGATGGAAATTGTCTGTATAGATCTGCATCAAAACTATTGTTTGGCAACGAGCAGCATCATGTAGAAATGCGAGTACGGACAGTAGTTGAACTAGCATTGAACGTGGATCACTATGCAGACGAGAACACTGTAGGAGGTGCAGACAAACGATATAGGTATGCTGCTCCTATAAAACATACAAATCTAAACATAAAACATACATGTAATATTGTAGAAATGCTAAAACAGGAAACTATAAGTACTACCAAACTTTGCACATGGGCTTCAATCTGGCAAATATTTGCTCTAAGTTCAGCCATATGTTACCCAATAAGAACTGTCTACCCTAAGGTTTCAAACACGTTTGTAATATTAAATGATTACAACAGAGTAATTAACCCAAGAGAGCCCAGTGCAAGACCAATGTTAACAATTATGTTCACTCGTGCAAGTGCCCCTCCTCAGAATATGGATGGTCCAAACTGGTCTCCAAACCATTTTGAACCATGTATAGAAGGAGTACGACACTCATGGTCCTCTGTTGTGAAAGGCAATATCCAGACAAAGCTGACACATTTTGCTTTTCAAAAAAGAGCAAGTACTTCTGTCCCTGCGGCCAACAATACCCATCCACCCAAAAAGTCAAGACCCCCCCATGTGCAAACTAAAGTTCCTCATAGAAAAACTATAACTACCCCCCCTGTTCATGTAAACAGTCAACCAACTGTACCAACTGTGCAAACTAAAGCCCATAACATATTTCCTCATAGAATAACAATGAAAGGGTTAACTACCCCCCCTGTTCATGTATACAGACAGCCAACTGTACCATCTGTGCAAACTAAAGCTCAAACCAAAGTTCCTCAGAGTAAAACTATAACTACCCCCCCTGTTCATGTAAACAGACAGCCGACTGTACCATCTGTGCAAACTAAAGCTCAAACCAAATTTCCTCAGAGTAAAACTATAACTAACCCACCTGTACATGTAAACAGACAACCAACTGTACCATCTGTGCAAACTAAAGCTCAAACCAAAGTTCCT
>JXSR01S001218.1:0-14447 GCA_000969725.1 Ophiothrix spiculata | reverse complement strand
AAAAATTGTAAAATGTTCTAGTTAGTCCCAATATGATTAAGTTTTGAAACTGTCATTAATGTTGTATAAACAGTTGTAAGAATGCTGTCAAAAGTGTTCTAAGGGTCTCTAAAGTGCTAAATTCTTCGAGCTTCAAGGGGGCGCTGCCCCCTTTGAACCCCCGCCGGGGCGCTGCCCCTGCACCCCGGTGGATCTCCCTCATTCCTCAATGTCAATGTTGGCAGCTCTGTTTTAACTTCTAAAAAAAAAACCATTCAAATGAAAATGTCTGACATTGATATTTTTAAGAATATGAATTGATTTGTCAAAAAGAACAGTTATACATGACACTCTACCAATACCATGCAAGTCTGTGTTGAAAATATAATTTACAGAGAAGGTGAAAATTTTGTAGTAAAAAGTTGAGATGGGAACTGTTTGTTTAGATTTCTGGCATACCACAACTTTTACACATATTTTATTTAACTGAAAACCCCGGGGGGGGGGGGAGACACTCAAATATGAAAGTGACGTACCTGCTCCTACAGGCTTTCGAATTGTAGGGGCAATAGGTGAGAAATACATTGCAACATATGGGGTCATTCGGTGTAGAGGGTAAAAAACTGAGTCATTTCGAGCAATTTGTTGGCAATAGCGAAAAACAGGGTAATTTGGTGTACATTTTGAATAAAATAAGGCTAATTTTCTTAAAAATTTCTACAAAATTGAAAAAAATTGACAAATTTAGCAAAAAAAAGGGGGACATTCGGTGTAGATTCTCGAAAAATCAGGGCAATGGATGAGAGTCACCATAAAAAAAGTTGACTTTCAAAATAATAGGGGGTCGTTGGGTGACAGCTCAATGAAAAGGGGGGTCATTGGGTGAGAGCGGAGAAAAAAGGGGGGTCTATCGACAGGAGCATGACGCGTGCCAACATATGGGAGTGCCCCCCCCCCCCCTGGGCTGAAAACACAGGTGAAACATTTCATATACATGAAAAATCATAAAAAGCATTAAAAAAAGCCCAGATTTTCAAAATTTCGACCAGGCCACGGAGAGCAACACAAGTATATTTTTATTTTTAGCCTAATCATGAGATACCTGTACTGGCTAGGACCTGATGTATTTGATCGCTATAACATATAATAATCTTTGCTTTCCATGTTTTTAGGCCTATACCTATTTTGCATGTGCAGCCAGAACATGTGCAAGCAAGTTGCATATTATTTTTTTCCAGTTAGCCATATTTGGTGTAGTTGGGGTATGATCAGATAACATTAGAAAACATCTGTCCATCACCATCGGTCGGCTGCGCAGCAGGCAATCGCGAATTTTCTCCAATCACTTCAGTTTTGAGACAAGTCGGCTATAGCCTGTGCATGTAACATGTTGTTTGTATCTCCCAATAGCTTTTTGGATATGGGACAGATATGATGATCTCTGTCGGCCTGGCTTCCTTCTCCCGAGGAGTATAAAGAGCATACAATCTGCTGGGCACCTATACTCGGTCATCAAAATTTTTTTAGCTGTCGCAGGCTGACCCTATTGATCAAAGGCTCGGTACTTGTAACTTTGTAAATTCTGGAGTTTGTGACATAGTCAATACGCTTGATGTTAACCCTAAAAGAGCCGGATGGGGGGGGGGGGCGGAATCCCCCCCCCTCCGAATTCTTTTTATACCTCCGCCGGTTGTTATTTTTATTTGCGCTGAAACTTCTTGACTTTTTTCCTTAAAGCCTTGGGCTTATTTTAAGACCATTTTTATGAAAATCAGACCTAGGCTTGGGATGTTGCGTTCCGTAATGGCACGCTGGGTCAATCGAGAAACTGACCAAAAACTGATTTTCAATGCAAATTACATACAAATCGTGTTTTTGTTATTAGGATACACTTACACTATGTTTTATTGTATTTATTTGATTTATTTGGAGTACGAACATGCATAAGTATATTTTGACATGCTTAATTGATAAAAATTGCAACTTTTGCTCGAAAAAATAGCGAAAAACCATGATTTTGGGTATTTTTGGTGATTTTCGCGTTTTTCGACGCGACATCACTTATGATGTCACTGTGACGTCATACAAGGTCCGATTTCAATTTTTTTGGTACCAATTGACTTGTGAGGGTCGTAGCTATCCACCAGTACCCTACACATGATGTTTTATCAATCGGTTTCCAAGATCGGTAAGGGGGCGGAATCCCCCCCCCCCCCCGGCTGTGAGGTGGGTCGAAAAAGCACGGCTCTTTGAGGGTTAAGCATGACTCTATAGCATATGATATTGCGAAGGTTTTTATTTTACTCTCCATGTCGCTTGTAAGCAACCACGATTCACAGCCATACAACAATACTGTCACACATGTTGTGTTAAACAGTCTAAACCTTCATATCAACAGGAATAATTGTACTTCTCCAAAGGGTTGACCGATTTAAATCAGGCTGATTTTAATCGCGATTTAAATTGTGAAATCAATTTTTATGATTTAAATCACTGATTTAAATCGATTTAAATAATGATTTTTTTAAAAAATCACCAACCCTGCTTCTCCATATGCATTCCATCTTCCAGAATGCAGACCAGGCTAGGGCTTTACGTCTAGTAAGATCTTTGTAACTAGAATCCATTGTACAACCCAGATATTTGAAGTCAGTGACATGCTTAATGCACTTGCCATACACTTGGAGAGTTGGCCCTGAGCTACAGTTCACGGTCATGTACTCCATTTTGGGCACACTGATGACAAGGCCTAGGTCTTTGACTGCAGCTGCTGTTCTAGTCAACTGTGCCTGTGCTCTGGGAATAGAAGATTTTAGCAAGGCAATATCATCAGTAAAATCCAAGTCATTTACGACTTTTGCTGGGTGTCTCCTGGACTGCCGTGGATGTGTCACCACTCCCGAGTCAGTATCTTTAGATGCCTTTTGTAGCACATAGTCGATAAGCACAATGAAAAGAAAAGGAGCTAAGGCATCCCTCTGCAACACTCTTGTTGTAACATGGAAAAGGTCTGAGATATTCCCATTCACCATGACAGTGCTTTTTAGCCTTGACCAATCTGTCAGGGATGCCATAGTGATGCAGAACTGAGAACATGATCTCTCTGTTGATGAAGTCAAAGGCTTTCTTGAAGACTATTAAGGTGATAGTAAGTGGGAGTTGTTGACCCCATAAAGCCTCCATTATTCTTCTCAAGGTATGGACTTGCTGTGCACAGTTTCTGCCGGGGCGAAATCCATCCTGGTTACTCCTGAGTTTGAGCTCAACATGATCTCAAATTCTAGTCAACAAAATCTTGTTATAGACTTTAGCAGCTATCGACATCAGGGTGATTCCTCTGTAGTTGTCCATACGGCTGAGACTACCTTTCTTTGGCAAGGGTACAATGACGTTTGTGGTCCACTGCTCTGTGGGTGTAAGAGACATGAATACTTCAACACAGAACTTGTGGATGACCTCCAACATAACTTCACCACCACTCTGGAGTGCTTCAGATGTTATAACGTGGTCCACACCAGCTGCCCGGTTGTTTTTCATCCCTTGGATTGCTTTTCTTGTTTTATCAAGGTCTTGACAGATGGGGAGATCCTGGATGGGAGGTAAAGGTAGCTCAGAGTTTGGTGGTCCATTGTCATTGTTGAGAAGAGCACTGAAGTACTATAGTTTCCACTCATTGAGAAGTTCTTTCTCACTAGATGGATTGGGGTTTCTATCCTTCCAGGAGATTTCATGGATGATCTTCCATGTTGTATTGTACTCGGTCTTCTCTTCAGCAACCTTCAAGTCTTCCATCTGCTTATTTAGTTTAACATCTGACTAAAGCTCTGATAAACTTTGGTGTATGTTTGGCAATAGTTCTTGCCGCATTATTTTACTACAAACTTATTAAGGGAGGTCGGAGCCTTACAGTTTATGAAAATTAATTTTGATCATAACTTGAAAACCAATGAAGTAAACCATTTAAAAATACCCCTTTTTTGTAAGGTGATTTCACAAGGAATCTATTTATAGCATTAGATTCTTGATTTAAGAACTTGCTTTTTAGTAACTCACCAAGTTTGAGTGAGTTTCTAAAAAGCAAGTTCTTAAAATTTGAATTTGATGCTATAAATGGATTCCTTTAAAATTTTCTTTCTAAAAAATTAGTTTTCAAGTTATAATAAAAACAATTTTTAGGGATTGTGAGGCTCCAACCTCCCTTACAGGAGCCCTGTCTGATTGGGTCAGCTATTTTTCAAACCTTCTGAGATTTTGGTACCAAACTGTTCCTCGTATTTTTCTCATTACCCATGTGAAATTTTACGACTGAAACATGTTGTGTTTTTGAGATATAAGTGAAAATGTGTAAAATTATCAATATTATGGTAACAGTAAAGTATAGGCAAATGAAAAATACAAAATTGCTCATAAAATCAAAACGGTTGTTCCGATTTGACTGAAATTTGAAATTGAAGCATCTTAATTAGTGATCTTTCATATGATAATGAAAACTAAAGTCCTAAAAAAATCGGACCATGTACCTTTAATATAATCAGGCATTTAAAAAAATTGGACTGAATGCAGTTTTACTTCTAAACAACTATAGAGAATCATTAAAATAATTGTTAATCTATCTTCAATTATTTCTTTTCATTTTAGGACAGAATGTCTTCACTGATAACACTTGCAATTGATAGAATTTCTAAATCAATTACAAAAACATGACTAAACCTACAGAAAATGAAGAAATTCAACATTTTTGGGAAAGCACTTTGGGATATAGCCTTTGTTAAAGGCTGAGAAAATCAAAGCCCATGCATACATTACATTCTAAGCACACACACCTATACATATGTATTATAGTAGGCCTCCTATTCTACACTTTCCTGAATAGATAGCCAAAACTCTGTGATATAGCATATTAGGCGGTTCCCTATTAGGCCAGGCTGTATGAAATATTATAACATTTTAAATTCCAAGTGCTTGGTAGTTGTATACAACTACCAACATTTCCTTCTATGCTACGGCCCTCTAGTATTGGAAACCAAAATGTTAATATTGGTATATGTAATACTAGTACATTGCAGTATTAGTGCTGCAAACTGTGTTATGAATTTAGGTGTTGGTGGTAATTGACTGTGTAGGTCTATCATATAGTAACTCTTGAACAAAGCCCAGTCATTTGTTATAGCACTTCCAAATTGGCCTCGCTGCTTAGTCACTAAATGGGTTTGGTCTGAGGGGAGGTAGATCAGTGGTAGGGTGGTAGAGGGATCTGGCCAAGATCTAATCATGCTATTATAAAACTCTGTCTTTTAGCTAGCTAATATGCGCAAACTGTATGCCTATGTAATGTTTTTCCGAGTATTTTTTTAAACATGGCTAGAATAGCATGTTGTGTATATTGCACAAATTTTATTATTGTGAGAAAAAAAAATGCAATAATGTGATCATAATTTGCTGATAACTGACTTCAATTCCCAACTATAGACATAAGCCGAAATGGTGTCCTAAAGTCAGATTAAAAATGACTCTTTGATATTCTCAAAAGTAGATGGCCCGGGCCTTGGAGCAAGGCTATTTGGGATAATGTTACAATTTTAGTAATAGATTCAAAACCATAGATCATATTTTGAAGTTTTTTTAAGCTATAAAACCTTAAAAATACCAAACTGATTATTTTTAAAAGCAAACCTCTTTAAAAGAAAAACGCTGAAGGATTAAAAGAGGCAGTGTAGAATTCGTCAAATTTGTATTTATCGGTGTCGACTCCGATGAATAAAACAAATGAAAGAAAGGTTTTTTCTTACATTGGAAAGGAATTGAAAATGCAACTATTTTGATCCTTATGATATGTTGTACTTTATTCTGATTGTATTTTTTGTAATAATAGAGAGATTTCAATATATTTGACAGAAATTCTTTTGCTATTCATGAGTATTCATGAAATCAATTCATGTGAAGGCCTATTATATGTGAATGAACAAAACTCAGTATCACAACTAGCAGGTCTATCTGTTGATGAAGTACATTAACGGTATATCTTTTCAATTATTTTAATTACTATTATGGTTATGTTGTGAAATTATTTAGATTTTAAAAACTGACCGTGGCATGGGAAATGTCTGTAAATACTTAAACCATACTGTACTCTAAAAAATCTCTGCCAAGAACTCTTTAGCCCCCGTGCAAAATTGTCTTGCCCCTCAAATGAGAATTTCTGGTTATGCTATTTTAAATATGAACAAAACACCGATAACACAGATGTTCAAAAAAAGAAAAAAGAAAAGGGAAAAAAAATGATTTGTCTTAAATACATTTCATAATAAATAAATTTCATATCCGCAAAACAGATTTTATTTAAAATGGATTCTTTTTATAAACAAGAAATTCTCTTGAGGTACCCATAAAATTATAATATACAAAGTTGTTATTTTTGGGTGCCATTATATGAAATCAGCAATAAAAGTCACACATTGACGAATAATGAGAATCTGCCAGATTGATCCCCAAACTGATATTCAGTATACTGACGTCGACCCATGTTCAATAAATGACATATATTTGTGTTTGTGTCAAGATTAGCAGATCCCAAAATAGTAAAATTCCAAAGGCTAAAATTTTTTTTTTCCCAAAATTTCCAACCTGATGCAGCATCTTTTTGTTTTTTATTTTTATGTCGATTGGCCTTCCGAAACCCAAAATGACTTAAAAGTTTCGACTTTTTGGAAGTCTGAAAGGATTTCACCCATATACCAACCTTATGTGAGAAACCCTGTAGCAATTGTTATTTGTGAAATATGTTATGGCTTACGTTTTTACTTGTCTTTCTCCGAGACAATTTGGCTACAAATTCATATAGAGTGAGAGCAAAACTGTGGCCCGGGAGGTGGGGGGACTCAGCTGTATTTATGTATACATGCGTGAAAACAGGTTTACAAGTACTCCCTAAACAAGTTTAGCTTTCCTTGCAAAAATACCTTTAACAGGGATTTTGTGCAATTGTACTCACAATTTTAACTTGAGAGTTGGCTGAGAGTTGGATTTTTTTCTTCAGGTTTTGATGCTTGGTGTGGAATGGATCTTACTTGGGCCATAGTGGTCAGTGAACACCTGTTATATTTGCAGAGGCCATGTGTAATTACAAAATCTGGGTGCCATAGACATTATAAATCCTTGTATCCTTTTTTTTTTTTTTTTTTTTTTTTATTTGAAAAAAACCCCACCTTTTTGTTGAAAACAATTGTTTTCTGGCACTTAAACACGAGCAGTCCTGTCTGTGTTGGTCAGGAAAAATGACCCCCTTTTTCTTATTTTCTGTACATGGATGTGTGCACACCAACATCATGCAGTGTACCTCGGTGGCCCCTTGGCATCGTGACTTAAATATTTTTCTTGCATTAATAATCCATTCATTCATTCCATCAAAACACCCGTTTTCAACAAAAAGGTTTTTTTTTTTCAAACTAAAAAAAACTAAAAAAAAAATACAAGGATTTATAATGTCTATGCCTCCCAGATTTACTTCCATCTGCATTTAATAATTTGTTTAATACTAATGATGATTATCATAACTATAACACAAGAAATGCCTCTGACTTTAATTATCCAAAAATAAGAACTGAGCTAGGACGTAAATCTATTTCCTACCAGGGTGTAAAAATATGGAATGACATTCCTAAACACATTAAAAAATCAAAAAAATATTGGGTCTTTCAGACATTCATACAAAAATGTTCTTATTTCACAATACTAGTTTGAACAAATTATCTTTCTAAAATTGAGTAAATAATTTGTTTTGATCTGATGTTGTTGACTATATGTACATGTATCTTTGGATAGTGGTATTTCAGTCTTTTTTGTGAGGCCTTTGAAAATTGCATGCTCTTTTTACATGACTTTAATAGGCCCTATAGTTATATGCACCATATCTTCCTCTCACTCCTCTCCTTGGCTATCGAATTGCGGTTTGAGAGGAAGTATAGCATTATTTTTGTATATTTTTCAGTTCAACATGGAATTGCTCTCTTTCAAAAATCAAGTTGAGCAATATATTTTTTGATATTACAGATTCAATTTCTGTTCAAATTTCTTGCTAAATTTGGTGATTTTAATGAGTCCGATCTTACAGAGACCGTTGCATTAATGTTAGTACTTTTTCTTTGCCATACCTTCTTCCCACTCTACTCTTTGGCTATCGAATTGTAGTTTGGGAGGAAGGCAAGCCTAGATGTATTTTATTTATTATTCTCATGTTATTCTGTACTGGAGACAAGAACTTGACAGGCCTTTGGCTTATTTTCTTGCTCTCTTCCACAATGTTTATTTTTAGTTAATGTGCCATAATGTTTATAATTGTGTACACACTGTATTTACATGTATCTGGAAATAAATAAATTATGTCTAAATTATGTCTTATCATTTTGCATGGTTTGAAAAGTTGGATACCAGGCCCACCCATTCATTATTTTGGTATGCAGTTTATGTCCTTGACTCCTTGCAGCACTAGGACACACAGTTGTGGGACTAAGGGGCGCACCATTTAATAGATTTTCATTGGGATAAGGAAGTTGGGTTGAATATATTTTTTCCGCGGCCCATTTGAGAACTTCTCGCTCCCACTGGAAATCTAATGGTGCACCCCTAAATTTATCATGCTTGCAATACTGTCTATCTGTAATCTGTAATCTGTAATCTTTATTTCCATTCAAAAAGGTTACAACACATCAAAATAACAGCAAAATAAAAACACAAATGGAGGAGTAGACCGAAAAGCCAATAAGGCCAGAAAATAGCCTACCCCTTACAACAAAAAACTTACAAATCCGAACGCACAAACAAGACAGGCACAATGATACCAAAGAACTCGAAAGAAAGAAAAAAGGCTAGAAGTAACTTAATCATGAATGTAGTTTAGAATAAAAGATTCTTTAAATTTATTGCGAAATTGTTGGATTGATAAAGATTCTTTAATATTGTTTGGAAGCGAGTTCCAAAGAATGGGACCAGTTGTGCGGATAGCACGATCTGAAAAAGATTTCTTATTTTTTGTGATATTCAAATTGTTGACATTTTGGAGAAGAATTTTTTGAAGGAAACTGGTAAATCGTTAAGAGCGAATTTGAACATAAATACACCAAGTTCCATTTTATAAATATCATTTACAGTGATTAGGTTACAGTCGTGAAATAGTGGCGGCGTGTGAGCCCTATAATGACTATTTGAAATTGTTCTAATGGCCCATTTCTGCAACTTTATCAATTTATCGAGATGTGTTTTATGTGCACTTCCCCAAATAAGAATTCCGTAGCTAAGATATGGCAATACAAGAGAACAATATAATGATCGGAGTATTCTTAATGGTAATGAGTGCTTCAGTTTGCTGATGACACCAATATTCCTTGAAATTGTCTTGGATATACATTCAATATGTTTTTTCCACGTAAGGCATTCGTCTATTATTACTCCAAGAAATTTTGTAGATTTTACACGTTCAAGCGTAGTCTCATTTAAAATTATTTGTGAGTTTGCACGTGATTCAACTTTTGTCATATGTGGAGTGCCCAGAATCATATAATTTGTTTTGCTTGCATTGACTGATAGTTTGCTGGCTATTACAGTAAATATTTTGTTTGTACATGTGTAAAGGTGGATCCTTAACACTTAAGTGCATAAGGTGTTTTAGAATCCTGTTACTAGTGCACAAGGGGGGGGGGCGTCCATATGAATTTTGAACGCTTTAAAGACAATGTTCTCTACATTATTTATCTTTAAAACTGTACACAGTGATACACCAACTCAATTAAATTCATATGAAACAAAAAAATTAAAAATCTGTCATTCCGTTTCAAAGTGGCGACCAAATAGCTAATTTGTGTCAAATTTTCATTTTTTCCAAAAAAATTCCAGCCAAGAATTTGAAATCTGCTTCCCAAAGGAATTTTTCAATAAAATTTGGCTCAAAATAGCAGAATATAATTACAAATACATTGCTGAAATAAAAATTCAAAAAAGTTGTTTCGTTTCGATTAGGGAAAAAACAAAATTCGAACAGCGCCATCATTTTACCAGTTTATACTAATTATCTCAAAAACGACACGGCCGATTTGAATTCTTTTTGCACCAAAACATGCGTAACCCCTACTTTGACAATTACATAAAACAGCTTTATTGGGTTATGTTGCATGTTCGCTTTTCGCGTGAAAAATAAAATCGGGGGTCCATATGGACTCTTATGCACATAAGTGTTAGCAGCTAGTACTGTAAAGTGTTAAAAATGAAGCGCCCCCTGTCACCCATGACTTTTGATTTTTAGGGCTTATTGGGTTTGCTTTTGGTAGATATGAATACCCTCCAAACGGTTTGGATCAAAGATGCTTACTTTTTCTGTTATGGCCATTTGTTGAATTAAATTCGGGATCCCGAATTTAATTCCCCATGTATTAGTATAGGAAAGTATGCATGTATGAGCGAGTCCATTTTTTAGTGGCAAAACAATTTTTTCACTTGAAAACGCTTTTAGATAGTCACATTACTTTTTATGCTATTTTAACTATAAATCATTTTTGATCAAAATCTTATAGTATTGCTTTAAGAGCTTGGTCACAATAACTCGTACGAACAGTTATGAGCAGTATTTAGTCCATCTAATAACCACGTGACTCCGTTGCCCCTCGCTTTGCTTGCTGCTTGTGGTCGTTTTAAACGGAGTAAACACTGCTTGTAACTGTTTGTACAAGTTATTATGACCAAGCTCTCAGTTATTTGACTGTAGGCCCTTCACACTTAGGTCCGTATTCCTTTCACACTTGGGTCCGTATTCCAGAAAGGTGTTTAGCTAAACCAAGGTTTATTTTCTCGTTCTGCTTGAAACTTGCAATGATGCGTATCATTCCTGGACAGTTGATACTCAGTTAATAAATGATTTAGCTTACAATCTTTCTGGAATATGTGCCTAATGTTTATTTTCCTTGGCAGCTTTTAAACTAAAAGGGCAGCCTATTTTAATTATTCATTATTTTCCTAGCATCAAAACGTGTGAGATAATTCAATTGATATGGTATCCATGCAGTACAATAAATCACATACCAGTATAAGACTAGTATATTGTGTGTGTGTTTTCTTTATGCATATTAAAACACAGAAACCCAGGGGGTCTGTCATCATTGAAAGGGGGTATCGGGCGTGACCAAGGACTTTCAAACAGCACCCTAAACATGTATTTACATATTGTCAAAAATTACACTCTAAGTAAGTATGATTATTGAAAATTTACTAAATTTACTGAAAATTTAACTCGTCAGTTTCCAAAATGTACCCTTTTGTTGTTTTGTTGAGATTTTAGACACGATTCACGTTACGTACGTAACGTGCCTGATCCTAAAAAAACACCCTTTTTACGTGAATTCTTGGTCACGCCTGATACCCTCATGTCAATGATGACAGACCCCCCCCCCCCCCTGGCACAGAAACATTATGCACTGCATTTTTTCCCAATTTCAACTTTCACATTTAGGTGATAAAAAAATCAATTTTCAAAATTATTTGCCATGAGCATGATGATCAAAACTAGCATCTGGTATTTTGAGTATGCAAGCCATAATTTCCATTATTTAATACTCATGTGCCATGCACCCACCCCATGGAAACTGTTCAAAATTCAGAATGATATATTCTCCCAAATATCAAAATTCAGGAGATGCCTGTTATTTTGAGTCATAAATATTTGGAATTTTGGATTTTCAGGGCGAGCGGAAACAGGAAACTAAACATTAAGTGTGACGGGCCTTAAAAAACTACTGTATGTTGTATAGATTCAGTCTTTTTTAGGGTCTTTGTTGTAGTTGATTGTATCAATAAAAACAACATTCACTGAATTTAGAAATGTGAAAGTTTTTCTGACTTTTTGTGCTTGATTTGTTGATGAGATGTACAATGAACCTTTGATATGACATTTAAAAAATGCAAGGAGATAATATGTGGGCTGCTCTTGCAAAATGAGAGGAAAGTTGCAAATCTTCATTTTTAATAAATGTCAAAAATTGGGTGAAAAGGACAAGATTTAATTTTTCTGGCATAAAATGCATTCATACATACAAGTAGTTTACCTGTACCCAAGTTTTGATGATTAACTTTGCTGGGAAGTGCCTAAATTATTCACTGTTAATTGATTGCATGTTGCTATTTTAAGCCTAAAAAAAATTGTTGACTTGCCTTTTGCGACCGACCCCAAATTTGCAAAATTTAGGGTCACTTTGTATGTGAAATATATAGAAATATATTATGATATTTGGGTTGATTTTACAACTATATACACAGAATATTATATATTTGCATAAAACAAACATATATTGAATAAATAAAGCACACAGTAATGGAGACATTTATATAAACTGTTTTATTCAGTTTTTGGGGTCCATTTTTCAGGAAATAAAATATCCAAAAAAAAAAAAATCCGACCGACCATCAATTTCACCAGTAAAGGGCGTCAACATTTTTTAAGCACTAAACATTTAGTAACAGTATCTTCGAAATCAATTTACAGTTAATTGTTTTTTGCAATATTTTCATTTACTTTGTTTGGATTTCGATCCCTAATTAAATGAAATATGGAGAAAGAAAGTGTGACATATTATATATCATTCAACAGCTGATATTATAGAAAATTAAGATATGTCATAATCTCACTTTAGAAATTTGTGACTTTCCTCTCATTTTGCCAGAGCATCCCTCATGTTTTTGTATCTGGAAATGAACCTCTTTTGCATTAAAGGTGTAGGTTCCTATTTTACTCACAAATATAAGGTATATGGGGATGTGCCGCTGGAATGGGTTTTTCACAAAAAAATCCCTAAATATGGGTCCTATTTTTTAGCACCAAAACCCCTAAACATGGGTCACATCTTAGCTAAAATGGTCAAAAAAAAGTGTAAATTTTCTGGGCTCGCATCGCGAGCCCAAAATTTTTTGAAAAATCAGCCCATTTTTGGAGCAAAATCCCTAAACATGGGGGTACTTTTACTCAAAAATTACCCTTAAAGATGGGTATCGGTTCAACGGTCCCAACTGCACACCCCAGTCCAGACCAAAGTTGAGTACCCCCCCCCCCCCCGGGAACTTGACCTCTAAAATGCATTTTAGGAGGTTTCCGTTTGCTTCTTGTTTACTCTTCAGAAGCAAAACAAAGAATGCAACCCTGGGGATGAAGCTGTTAAAAATATATAACAAAATGGAAAAAAAGTATACTATAGTACATTTTTTACATCTCCGGACGTCCAAGTCATCGATTTGAACGTACCATTGTCCAGGAGAGGAGATAAATTTTTAACCCAATAATCATATCAGCCATCCAGAAAATCTGGCTTGTTTGGCATACCGGTATATCCAAATGTCATCTTTTTTTTTCAAATAACTTTTTTGTAAGAAAAAAGAAGTCTACTGGATGATTTTAGGCGGCAAATTTGTTTTTGCTATATGTGCCCCGTCATATCTAAAGGTACCTTAATACCGGCATTGTAAATTACGAGATACGGGCCATTGAAGCTAAGCATAGTCAAAAATCACGTCCAAGGTCGAATTTCTAATTTCATCAGAAAGGTTATCATTGAAGTGTATACTATTATATTAATCAGGTTCCAACATCCAAAACATAAGTAAAATGTATTAAAAACCAAGCTAAAAATCCTCTCTCCATTCAAGATTTACTAAGTACAAAATCTTTAAACTCGATTTTCTCAGAACTATAGTTTTCCGAATCAGCTCAATGCCTTTTACCAATTTGGGTGTAGCTTCGCAACTGAACATCCAATAACCAAAAGCAAGGTGTCATTTTAAAGCTTAATAATTTAAGAAGACCCGTGTGATTTATCAATAGGCCTAATAATGATAATTGAAGAGGAAAAAATGACATATACACTATTATATCGTATGTATAGGGAATTAATTTAGCAAACTTGTAAAGTGTAGGCCTCGATCATATCATAATTTTCAATTACATTGGTCAGGAATTTTCCCAATGAAGCCTATATGTACAGACATGATAAAAGACAATTTGACATGAATAAATTACATGATGCTCGTCAGAGAGTAACATAATTTTTCAGCCTAAATAATAGATCAATGGTGCAAATCTTGAAATTGTATTCTCCATTATACAAGTTTTTTAGAATGTGTAGCCAACCGTTGTAATGAAAAGATGATTTACCTAAGAGCTTGGTCACAATAATCGTACGAGCAGCTTACGAGCTATGTTTAGTACATCTAATAGGACCACGCGACGCCCTCGCTGCTCGCTTTAGCACTGCTCGTGATCCTTTTAAACGGACTAAACACTGCTCGTAGGCTGATCGTACGATTTTTGTGACCACAGCTTAACATAGCATGTGGGGTTTTTTTTAGCATGTGTGATTACATTTTCTGAAAAGAGCCAAGAATTGTTGTAAACTAATAGCTGCCCTTTTTCATAAAAAACCCAATATGTATTTTACTTT
>JXSR01S001217.1:8371-55943 GCA_000969725.1 Ophiothrix spiculata | reverse complement strand
TTAAATGATGACCTGGCACTGAATCTTGTTTGTGGGTCATCAGAATTCAAGCACTGGAGCATGAAAGACAGTTTTTTGATGACGTAGAGGGAAGACGGTTTTAATATTCCCAAACCACCTTTATTAGATGGGATAAATATGATGTCTCTATTAGAAGATTTGTTTAGATGGAACCAAGATCTTACACACTTAACAATACCATCCTCCATGGCCAGAAGTGTTTTGGCAGGAAAAGTCATATTGCAAAAGAAAAAATGTAATTTTGATATTGCCATATCATTTATCGCCTGTAATTTAGCACCTATAGGGAGAGGCGCTTGATTGATTTTGTCCAGATTCTGCTCAAACTCTTGCACAACAGAGGCTAATTGAGTGTCAGCAGCCTTATCATCTAAGCTAATGTCATACCCTAGATAAGTGTATTTCCTAGTTTTGCCAAATTTTGGAATTGGAGCATTTTGGATATTGATATTAACATTTGATGTACTATCCCTCTTACTCCAATTATTTCCTGTTCTTTGGCCATGGAGGGTGGCACATTTTCTATGTTTGATTTCCATCCCAGTGCTTGTCACAAACATTCCTGTTTTTTCACACATTTCAATAATTTGTTCTTTTTTGTTTGAGCACAAAGCAATATCGTCCACGTATCCCTGAACAGGATTTGGATTAGAAATATGGTCAAAATCTTTCATTATCCACCTAAGCCAGATGTCAATTCCCTGTTCAAAGACGATAACTGAATATGGACACATATATATATACATACATACATACATACATACATACATACATACATACATACATACATACATACATACATCAATACATACATACATACATAAAAAACAACAACAACAACAACAACAACAACAACAACAATAATAACAACAACACAAAATATAAATACTATAAGCAAAGTTAAAACAAGAGAGTCTTAAGATTTTTCTTAAACACCTCCACTGACTGAACGGTTCTCATGTGTGGTGGAAGATTGTTCCAAGCTCTTGCTGCACAGACAGCAAAATTACGATTTCCAATGGCAAGGTTTGTCTTTGGGACAACCAAACGAGTTTAATATATCCACGGAGGATCGTAAAACACGGGCTGGAACATACACAGAAAACTGTTAAGCCAGATAGGGTGGGGCTAGGTTGTTAATGGCCTTAAAGACGTAACTTTAGAACAATGATTTCCTTGCCTCACTGGCAATCAGTGTAGTTCTACAAGCAGTGGTGCAGCTCTTTTTTTCGCAATATCTGCTGACGGCTAACGTCTTTGGCAGACAAAAGAGTAAACAGGCTATTACAATAATCGAGTCTAGAAATTACGAGGGCATGCACTGCATGATGGCAAGTTTCCTGACCTATAAACCGACGTATACGCCACAAAGTACGAATATGTACCAGAATTGGCTTTCGGGGGTTATCAACATGAGTAATGAGAGTCATTGTAAAATCCAAGATGATTTTTAATAAATGGTGATGCTTTGATATTTGATTCACCAACGGATAGTGCAGCATTACCAAGATAAGTTGTTGAGATTGAATTTTGATCCTGCAATAAAAAAACTCTTGATTTGGAATTATTCAGCTTAAGGTAATTAACAGAGAGTCATTCTTTGAGATGTCAATAATACATTTTGTTATTATACTGAGAGTGGTCTCTACATCACCTGAAATGTTGAGATCACAAGAAGCATAAATCTGGCAATCATCAGCATACATGTGATATCTCACTTGATGGGAGCGAACAATATCACCAATGGGTTTTTGAATAACATGTAAACAACAGCGGGCCTAGCATAGACCCTTGCGGCACACCGAATGCTTTCTAGAATCTAGAAACACATGTCTAGGAACGCAGTTCTCAAATTTTTGATTTTTACCTTACTATATATTGCCAAAAACGGGCCCAAAATGGGCCAAAAATTACAAAAAAAACATTTAGGGCCAATTTTGGACCTATTTTTGGCAATATTTCAAAAATTAAATCAAAAATCAAAAATTTGAGAAATGCATTCCTAGACTTGTGTTTTTAGATTCTAAAAAGCATAAGAGGTCCAATTTATTGATTTTTTTCAAAATTTAATTAGGTTGTTAACAAATTAATGGTCCAAGAACAGGGGTTTCTGAACCTTGGTCCAAAATTATACATTTTGGTCCAAAACTGACCTAACCATCATTTTCTACATGAAAATCTACATCTAGAAATGTATACTGTTATATGGCTTTACTTATCGGTTGCTGAGTTACACAACATAAAATATTTCAGAGAATGAGGGGTTCACAAATTGATTTGCAGAGCGCTTTTAAATTAACTCAAAAAATATCAACACATTTATAAAAAAAAACAATGATATTGCGGACATAATCAAAAGGCCAATAAGGTCTTTAACTATTATTCCCTAGGAATAACAACGTCAAAAAATGAATAGAGAATTATACAAGAGAAACATAAAAACAAGACAATGCCCGGAAATGAAAAAGGAGAACAATGATTTCGATGTTATAAAAAAATACACACTTGTCATGATGATTTATGTCCAAAAAGATGTTAGTGACTGCAAAGAAGATTTGATTTCAATATGTTCCTAAAGCTTGTAACAGTTTCGAATAGTTTGGTAACTTTATCTGGGTAGTTCAAAAATGGGGGTCAAAATTTTTGATAGCCCGGTTTGACAATATTTCCTTTGTTTTGCTGTATTATATTGGCTCATTCCAGTGGAAACTAAACCTTTTTTGATTTCAAGCAAAAAATCAGCTTTTTTATTCGACCACATAAACATGTTTTTCAGTCATACATTTGTTACTTGGTACGTGAGAATTATTTTCCAATCAGAAATTGTAAAGTTTGTATATCCGTGCATGAATGAGCACACGTTTTGTTTCAAAAATGTCACAAACGTTACCAAAAAGTTACACCAAAATGTCACAAACGTTACCAAACGTTACAACACAAAACAATGCATTAAAATAAATCCTGGCGATAAAATGTTCTGTAACTTTTCTGAAATATTTGTAAATATGTTTCCCATAACGGTGTAGGGCGCAATAAAAAAATCGTTGACACTTCAGAGAAATTGTACTTTGAAGTGATTAGGAGCAAAAAAACACATTTCCGTGCGCGGTCACAAACGTTACCAAACGTTACATGGACTTTACTCAGGATTTTGGCAATTGATTTAATTTTCAAACATCTACATGTCTTGACCCCACCAGTGAGCACCATTATCAACAACAAACTCGTTGATATAATGTTTATGCTAGGTTCTGTGGCCATTTAAAATTGAAATTTTCCAATTTTTCGGTCACAAAAGTTACTTTGGAATGAGCCTAATTATGATTCTCAGCATGATTGATAAAATATGTTTTACATATACTGGGCAATTATTGATCTGTATGGTATTGGAACATAAACATTCCCAGATATTCCCAGCTGGTAAGTATCAAAAGCATTCAGAATTTCATACTTTGAAAGTAGAGGGCCCGCATGGCTCCTGTAATGGCTATTTGATGTAGTTCTCATAGCCCATTTTGAAGCTTGTGTATCGTATTCAAGCACATTTTATTCGAGCTCCCCAAATCAAAATACCATAGTTGATTAGTAGTAAAATTAGTGAGCAATACAATGTATATATATAATATGGATTTCGGTAGAAATTGGAAATTGTTTAAGTTTTGACATCATTCCAATGTTTCTCGAAATTGTATCAATATGAATTACCATGCTAGATTTTCGTCAATATTGACTCCAAGTACACATTTTGGGGATCAATTTCATGAAATTTTGAATTTTTTTCTTTGTCATTTGTATCAATTAATTTGTTCGTACATGTTCCAAATACCATATAATTTGTTTACTTTCATTTACAGATAAATTATTGGCGTTGAACCAGTTACAAATTTCGGTTTAGTTCATCATATATTTTGTTCATTAGGGATTCTATATCAGGGTGAGAAAAGAGAAGTGTTATATCGTCTGAAAACAAAATAAATTGCAACAAGGATGTTGAGTGAATAATTTCATTAATGTACAATATGAATACGAGAGGGTCAAGGATTGACCGCAAAGGATTGACCCCTAAGGAACACCACACTTGATAACCTGTTTTCAAGATTTTTTTTGGTTTGGTATCTTACAAACTGTTTTCTATATACAATTCAGGTTGCTTTTAAACCAATCAAGTATGCCTTTAAAACCATAATATTCTAATTTGTAAACAAAATATCGTAATTGTGCCAAATGCCTTTGAAAAATCTACCAAGAGTAATTTCTTTTCTGAGCAATTATGTTCACTAGATCAACAATACCCATACACGTTGATTGTTTGGGCCTAAAACCAAATTGTTTTTCATTCAATATATTAATTATATCAATAATATTCATGCATCTACTAAAAACCAAACTATCAAGTATCGTAGAGAAACATTGCAACACGGATACCGGATGATAGTTCTAGAATATTTCGGCATTGTCTTTTTGTACAAGTGGATTACTTTTACAATTGAGTTGATCTGGCACACAGCCAGTGGACAACGAAAGATTGAATATATCTGTCAGTGGTTTAGAAATTTCTTGTGATACTTTCTCGACAATGACATTTATAATTCTATCATGCCCGGCACTTTTATTCTGATTAAACTTATTTTGATTATTTCTTCTTCGATGATTGGTTTGAGGAAACAATTTCTTTTAGAGGGAACATTAAGATACTGTATTTTTAGAAGTCTTTTCCGGAATGTTGAATGTTTGCCGCAAGTTTTGGTCCAATATCAACAAAGACATTTTTGAACGAGTTGGCGATTTGCATTATAGGATCAGTGACATTATCTATACTTAGATGACATAGATATACTCCTTGTGCCGTTGACTTTTCATTATCTATGCACGTGAAACATTGCATAGATATTGTTTTCCTAATGGTGTAGTCTTCCTCTTCCCCTTCTTCTCCGTAAGAGTTTAATAAAATCACTCCCAACTCCAAAACTACATAGGTCCCAATGACCAAACTTGGCACACATGTGGCACATGACTAAAAGCAGTGCTATTTGGCAATGTTTGGACCAGGAGTTCAAGGCCTTGGGCACAGGGGCCCAAATGTGTATTTATAATATCACCTATAGCGACCAAACTATAAGACAAGAACCAAACTTGGTACACATGTGGCACATGACCAGAGGTAGTGCCTTTTGGTAGTATTAGGTCCGGGGGCCCAAGGTCGGCCCAAATGTATATTTATAAAATCACCTTTAACGACCAAACTATAAAAGGTACAAAGACCAAAGCTGGTACACACGTGGCCCATGATTAGAGGTAAAACTACATAAGACACAAGGATTCAGCTTATTACATGACTTGAGGATGTGTCATTTGGAAGTGTAAGGTCCATGGGGCCTAAGGATCCAGGGGTCCAAGGCCTTGGGCCCTAGGGGCCGAATATACATTGTATATGTATAAAGTCACTTCTAGCTCGACCAAACTATAAAATCCACAATTTTGGGACATATGTACCCCATCACTAGTGAGTATGCAATTTGGTAGTCTAATTGCGCCCAGGCCTTTGTCCCTATAGCTAGGGGCCCAAATGTATATGTGTAAAATCACATTCGGCAACAAAACCATGAAAGCTTAGGATCAAACTTGATACATATGTTTCTCACGGCTAGAGGAAGTGTATTTCGATAGTCTTAGTTTCATACATATAGGCCTACATTTGGGCCACTGAGGGGCCCAAATGTAGCCCTATATGTATGAAATCGACCAGACTATAAAATTTACAAGGACTAAGTATGTGCCCCATGACTAGAGGAAGTGTCCTTTGGTAATGCTTAGGGCGTGTTCACACATATAGCATGACCAGCTCTAGTAGAGCGAGAAAACTTTAACCAGTTGTGTTTGCACTGGGACACGACTTGTGCATTGAAACTAGTAGCGCGTCATATTTGGTCCAAATGCCTTGGACCCCTGGGCCTTATTTTTAGACCGTTAGAAAAGAACACTGTATCTTTTCATGGGACACATACATACCAAGTTTGGTCCTTGTGGCCTTTATAGTTCGTCTTGGTTTTATGTATATTCAGTATGTGTCCTCATGTGTATTTTTCTGCTGCTTGAGTCTGAGAAACAATCGTCACAATAACTACATTGGAAAGGTTTAATATGTGTCCTCTCGTGAATGGCCTTGTTACTTGCCATCGAGAAAGATTTGTCACAATAACTACATTTGTGTATCCTCTCGTGTCTTATCTTCTGACCACTACTGATGAAACGTTTGTCGCAATAATTACATTGGTAGGGTTTCTCTTTAGTGTGCGTCCTTTCGTGTTCTGTTTTGTTACTCAAACGTGAAAAACGTTTGTCGCAATAATTGCATAGATAAGGTTTCTCTTTAGAATGTGTTCTCTCGTGCATTTTTCTGTTACTGTGGTTTGAGAAATATTTATCACAATAGCTACATTTGTAGGGTTTCTCTTTAGTGTGTATCCTCTCGTGAACGGTCTTCTTACTTGAGTCTGAAAAACGTTTGTCGCAATAATTGCATAGATAAGGTTTCTCTTTAGTATGTGTTCTCTCGTGACGTTTTCTGTTACTGCCGTCTGAGAAATATTTATCACAATAGCTACATTTGTAGGGTTTCTCTTTAGTGTGTATCCTCTCATGAACGGTCTTCGTAATTGTCTTCGCAAAACGTTTGTCACAATAGCTACACTGATAAGGCTTCTCGTTATGTGTTCTCTCGTGTCTTTCCCTTTGGCCTGCCAGTGTGAAACACTTGTTACAATAATTACATTTGTCATGCAAGTTGGTGATTTAACATGTTTAATAGCACTGCTTTATCTTCTTTTTGGAAACCTACTCTAAAGCATTCTACAATCAAATATCCCCTCTATGAAGCATGTGTTTCTTTTTACTTACAAGCTGTGAAAACAGACTCGGAAATCTTCATCGATATGATTTAAACCTTTGAAATTTACGGTGACTTTTCAATTTCACGATTATGTTGGTAGTTTTGAGGTTAACAAATGGAATTCATTGTTGATTGATCTTGTTATAACATACATTATTCTAATCTAAAGGGAAAACACCTTACAAGAGGAATCTGCGAATATATCGCAGGGGTAGCGACACACAGTACTACAGTGAGGTCGTGACATGCAAACAAGCATGACAAGATAGTGAAAAAACACTGAATAGCTCACAGTTATACTTGGTCGCGCTGCAAGGTGACAAATCTCTTGCAAAAAAATGTTGACATACAGCTGATACAGTATTACTATAACAAATTTTGAAGCCTTATCGTGTCTGAAAGGGGAAATGACAAGCCATAGCTAACTGGATTTTATATTGCACTTTATTGTAATAACAAGATGACTGATGAATGCAGCATCAGATGATAAATATTTGTGGAAAATATTTGTGACATGTTATTGATAAATATTTTGGGGAGCTCTTTATGTTGGAAAAATGAACAAGGTGGAATTTAATAAAAGTGTCGTGGTATGATTTTGTAAAGCTGAGCTATATTTATTGGCGATGAAAGCACGGCATGACGAAGAAAATCAAGATCTTCACAGTTGTCGATTCAGCTATATAACTTGTCGCTGATTGTTCAGTGGCTGTTCTACTTATGGGAAACTGCACCAGTTGATGATAGAATATAAACAAAATGGCGGAGTTACCATGGTTACTGGAGATTGCTCATCTACATGGGTTGCTTGTAATTCTCATGTCGTTTTTGCAAGGTGACATATTTAGAGTTAGAGTGGATAGTCGATGTGAAAGTTAACTTTGTTATAGTCCACTTGATGTTCTTATAAGAAATGACATTAACCCTTAGTACTCTAGTTGTCTTCAATGTCTTGTCGTAACCTTTATGTGTTCTATTTACTACGCTACGTTTATTGTTGTTTCATTAATATATTAAAGGGGAAATTTATGATCCACTTTTCATCCTCAAGGTCATCTCTATCAAAATTGACTTAAGTAGAGAGAAAGGAATGTTATCATTAATTTTATTTGTCAAATATTTCATATTTTATATTTTCATACTTTTTGCATTCTGAGAATTTGCTCTATCTAATATTATAGGGGAGACTGGGGCTATTGTGGCTATTGGGCTATTGTGGCCCCCAGAGAAACATTTGATCATAGCACAAATAACTTTAAGTCTGAGTAGATCATTGGTCATGTTGGTGGGCAACCTTTTAACTACCGCGGGCCAAAAAAGAGTTCTGATATTTTTCGCGGGCCGCAACCAAAGTATATACTAAAAGACCTCATTGAGCATAATGAGACATGGTTTAGTACGGGAGGGCACTTCAATAGTAAGACCGTTGTCATTTTCTACTATCTGACCCCCTCCCCATTTTTTGACGTTTAAATAAACCGTTTTAGCTGCAGTCTCTCTACGCCGGTGTGTCAATTGAAATTTACACCAAAATACTCTGAGAAATGTGTCCCTTTTAATCTTAAACCTCAAAAAGTTCATTTTTCCCAATACACACATAATGCCCCCTTTTTCTGCAAAATGTTACTTTGAATGCCCCTTTGTTTGATCTCCAGAAGACAAACTAGAACGTCATTTTCAAATTCAAATTTTCCTGGGGTAACATCAAGGAAAGTTTTCCCTGTCTAGCCACTTCTAGTGCCCGTTAAAAATTAGCAAAAGCATATTTTGATAAACCTCAGTCATTCTCTTTGCCCTGTGTCATTCTCTTTGCTCAGTCATATACGTAGTTTATAACAATTATTTGCAAATAATTTTATAGTTAACCCGTCAAAACATCAGCCACCAAAATTTCGCTACTGTTGGTGTGCTCCACTACATCCGACGTTCTCGAAAATACGAAGCTTAAGCTAATTTAGAATGGATATTGTGTATGTCAACATGGTTAAGAAAAAAAAACCAATTTTTATGGGTTTATACGCGATTTTGTTCAACTTTGGAAGAATACTAGAAGAAGGAGATGACAAATTTATTCCATGCACAATGTGACTTTTTATTTGGAGCTACCTTTTTACAATTTTGCACATTATTTGTATTTTCCTTTGTGGGCTGGCGGGCCGCACAAAAAGAGCTCGCGGGCCGCATGCGGCCCGTGGGCCGTAGGTTGCCCACCACTGGAGCCTCAGTAGATGATATGAATGCAATATGATAGGAACATCTTTGATCCACTAACACAGTAAGAATGATACTCACAGCTTAAAGAATATGACCTTGGCAGCCGTTTGACCAAGGCAACCTACAATTTGGTCTTCAGAAAGCTGCAAGTCCACTTTGAAAAGGACAATCTAGTATCTAGTTGATGCATCTCTTTAAATATTATTTGTGATTGTGTTAATAAACAACTATTATGTTAATCATAATTGAATACGCCAGAATAAGAACATCCCAGCTCCAATAGCTCCCTTCTGTTAATTATACTTATAAAATGTAAATCATAAAAATCTCTGAAAATGCTTTCACATCACTAAAATAGCATTTACATGTCAATATCCTAATCATAGTGTCAAATTTGACCCTGTAAGTGACTTTTTTAGACATTGTTAGATAATTGTTATAGTACATCATATTTTCTATATTTATACAGCCATTACAAGAAAAAAAACCAACTTTATGAGCTCCCCTCTGCAAACATATGCTAGAAAAATTATCTAACAATATCTAAAAAGTCAACTACAAGGTCAAATGTGACACTTTGATTGGGATAAAGACATGGAAATGCGTTTTAGTGATTTGAAAGCATTTTCAGAGATTTTTATGCATTTATATTTTACAGAACTTGAGAGAAGGGAGCTATTGGAGTTGGGATAATCTTATTCTGGCTTATACAATTGTAGAAACCTTTCTGGCGTATTCAATTACTTGTAGAAACCTTAACTTTCCTCTTGATTTTTACTTCAGTGGAGATCAAATAGTAGAGTTATGTTAGATTATTTATTGTTTATGTTACAGTTTTGTATGAATGAGATATAGGAGGAAAACTAAAAAAGGGGGCCACAATAGCCCCAGTCTCCCCTATACTTGTTATTAAAAAGACCACATTTGCAAAATGGTGAGTACTTAATAAGTAGGAATAAACCATAACTAATTTGTATTAAAATGTGAAAATAAAATCAAAATGGAAACGTGTATAGGTACAAGAACGGTGAATGAGCCTTATTTTAAACTTTATGTATTTTTTGAGTCATTCACCACCTTCACCATTTATAAAGGTTGGAAATAAGAGTCAGATTACAATATGAATGTCACCGAAGCCAATTCGCTATTCTTATAGACCTATCTTGCAATCTAGCTCATGATGAGAGTGTTATATTTCAATATCATCATTTGCAAGTTTGCTGTATGTCACGGATCACGCTGCTCTTAGTCATAGCGTTTCCATATGTATCACTTTGAATTTTGTTATTCTTATTGCACTCTCAGAAATCTGCCATCCAATTGTTTGATTAACAGGTTAATTTACTAATTAAAACAGGCTAATAATGAAGCCATGCTAGCACCATCTTATGCGAATAGCAGCATAAGAGTAGCTCATTCTAAACATAACATTTATACTATTGGTTTCAAAAGCAATCAAATTTTCAAGACTATTCACTATACGTTAAAATAGAATTATGAATTGTTACACAGCAAAATGTTTTCACTTTTTTCAATAAATGGGTGTCCCAGAAAAAAAACAACCCTTACAATCTGTGCGTGTAATTTTCTAAAGTTTAACGGAGGGTTAGATAGGATGTAAGGATAACATTATACATTCCATGAATTGATTCACCAAGTTCAGTGAGATGCTGAGCCGTCTGGTCGGATTTCATGACTATTGGTCATAAAAGCAGGGGTCTTTCTGAATGAAAATGGTCACCTTGGAAAATGTATCATATCTGCTTTATTTTTTCATCATTTTTTATTTTATTTTTTCGGTATAGTTGTAAGATAGCATGCACATAATGATTAATATAATTAAACGTTGTTACGGTTGAGTGAGCAGATCAAGGACAATACTCAATAGAACCTCATCTTCATTCAAGGTGAACTTGAATTCGGACTATGACATTTTACATTCAAATATTTGAAGCATAACCTTTGTTATAGAATACTGATTGGAATGAAACAAACTTTATGAATCTGTTTCACGGGCTATAAAATGGCACATTTAAGTATTTTCTGACTATTAGGTAAAGCCAAAGGTGTGTTTTTTCTGGGACACACTGTATACACCTAAATTAGTTTTCTTGGTATAAACCTTTTACACTTTCATTCATCAAGAACCTTTTTTCCAACTAGCAAACTTTTTTTTTTATTCATTTCAGATAAGTGAACGTTATCAGTGGTTATTACATATTGGGACTGACGAACCTTATTTTATTTTTGGACCAGATCGTTTTTTGAACCAGCGAAACTTTGGATTTGCTGTCCCAATTATTTTTTGTCATAGATCAAAATATCGAGTTGGCAAAAGTCCTCTCAGGAAAACTATTATATGCATTAACTAGAGGGATAATATTTTTTGTTATTTTTGCCATTTGGCTTTGAGCTAAAACATTCGCAGTATTTTTTTTAATACAATACAATAATTTCACTGTTTTAATACAAGTTCAAGTTCAAGTTCAAGTTCAAGTTTATTTCAATATCATATCTACAAAACAATCATATAAATAAACAATACAAAACAAACTTATAAAAACAAAACAATGATATTGTGGAGATAACAAAAGGCCAATAAGGCCTGAAAGGGTTATCCCCAAATAATTTGAGTAGGGCCTAAGTTACATAATGACAGTTTACAAAAAAAACACGTACAAAACACAAGACATGCCCAAAACAACCAAGCATTTTATGAAAATGTTCATTAATTAAATAAGAAATTAAGTGTACATTTCTAAAAGGTTTGTTTTTAACATCCTCTTGAACTCTTTTACACTTTTTGCTTGTTTTGATTTTTTGTCTAAAGAGTTCCATAGGACTGGACCAGATGTCCGAACTGATCGGTCGGAAAACATTTTCTTTGCATTGTGAATACTATAATTTTGGGCATTTCTTGTAGCGTAAGTGTGATTTTGATTATGTTTACGGAAATAATCATTAAATATTTTTGGCAATAACTCTTCATGATGCTTGTACATAAACACTCCGAGATCCAATTTAAATGTATCATATACGTTTAAGATTTTGTATTTTTTAAATAATGGGTTAGAATGGCATCTATAATGCTCAGAAGAAATTGTTCTCATGGCCCACTTTTGTAATCTATGAATTTTACTTAAATAGATTTTGCTCGTGGTGTACAAATACAGTGACATTAATATTTTACAATAAAAGTCAAAGTTGAGAAATTCTTAAAGAATAAGAATTTTATAGACAAAGTTATTTCGAATACATTATAATTATTTATTACAATGGTACTTTTTAGACTGTTTTACCATGTTTACGGTAAAAGAAACTAATAGGATTGAATTTTGCACCTATTCATGAAACATTAAAAGAATGATTGTTTAGGTTGTGGTCTACCTGATATCCAGCCTTAGTTTTACCACTAATTAACACTTATTGTATAGTTGGAATGTCACGGCCACAATGAGCCGTAGGGAATCAGTCTATTTGGTTTAAAAGAGCAAACTTAAACGAAGTCTTCAAAAGACGATAGTAATTTATATGTAAACTCTATGTTGGTTTAAGTTGATTAATTTAGTCAACAAAGGAGTCTACCATTTTAGTGACCACATGTGCGTTTTGTTAAAGAAGGTAAACACCTTCCAGGTAAATTAGTTCCAATCAGTTCTGCTTATTAACTCACCGGTGTATAAAGTGTATGTATACATCGCTAAGAATGGCTGATATTAAAGGAGGACATTTTGTAACAAACATCGGATTTACAAACACAATTTGGTATGTTGGTCGCGAAAATATCATTGATAGGAACAGGGCTTTTCGACACCTTTAAATTGGATGAATTATTTGCAATATATCAACTGGAAAGCCGGCACAGCAATTTAACCATGACTACGGTGTAAACGTTGTTGTTTCCAATCAGAGATTTTAAGTAAAACATTGAATGGATGGCGAACTTGAGGATTGTTTCTGTGAGGAGAAAAGGCACAGTCGACGTCACAATCCAATTGCACCGTATTCATCGTCATTTTATGTGAACATCGTCTTGTTTTTAGAAGCTAACATTATCGGACGAATGAATAATTTTGAGAATTATTATTACTCACGGACAGAACATTTTGTCATATTAAACTGAACACTACGGTTTTAAAGAGTTTTCCCCACGAAGTACTAGGAGAAATCTTGTCTAGATTTTCATCAAAAATAGATTAAATTTGGAATCATTTTTGGTACTGAATTCATTAGATCCACCTGAACCATAATTTCAATGAGAAATTAGTGACGAGACTGTCAAAAGGATACTGAAACGCCACCAAGTTAATTCGAGAGGATTTTATGTACAATTCAAGTCACTGAGTTGCAGACCTCAGACGAGTAAGAGACACGAGGCAGTCAACATCTTTTGACCATGTTAGCAGAGAATCTATTGTTCGATATGTATAGTTTTATGTATAATACCTACAGGACAATTGAGCTTCAGCACCTTCGGGATTAAAAATGAGCATTTGTTACAGAAACCAGTGAATATATTTTTGGTTTTGTTTCCACAATTCGTCTTAAATTTGCTGGAAAAAAGAGGAACATAGCTTGAAGTTGGAACCGATGTTTGGTATTGTTTTAAAAGCTTACACATACTTGGTGAATGTCATTTGAGTGCTTTGAAGTAAGTTCAACATGTTCAAGAAAGAGTAAACATTTAATTTGTATCGTGTTACTGCAAAAACAGCCTCTAAATCCCCACTCATCCATTGGATTTACATCTTTTGAATTTCAAGCAACTTTTGATTTCACAGATTTGTTTAATGTTACCAGTTTGGAGATTTGCAAATGGAATTAGGCGTTGATTAATATTGTTATCACTTCTTAGTCTATGGTTACCATTGGATATTACGGAAATCTGTGAACTTTCGACGAGCGATGACACGCTACGGTTGTGACAAGACAGTGAAATATTTTGAATAGCTCACACTTAATATATTTGGTAGCGCTGCCAGCTGATAAATCTCTTGTAAAAATATCCTGACATATATTTTAAACAAATTTTGAAGCTTTATCGTATCTGAAAAGAGAAATGACAACCTGTTATAGGTAACTGAAATTTATATTGCGCTATATTGTAATAACAAGATGACTGATGAATACAGCATGAGATGATGAATATTTGTGGGAAATATTTGTGACAAGTTAGTGGAGAAAAATCTGGAGACCTTTTTTGGTCTGTGAGAAAAAATGAACAAGGCGGAATTTAATAAAATGCCATGATATGATTAAGTAAAGTGGAATTATATTCATCAGCGATGAAACCACAGCGTGACTAGGAAATACATTTCACAGTTTTTGCTTAGAGCTTGTTAATTGCGTAGTGACTGTTCTACTTATGGGAAATTGCACCAGTTGATGATAGACTACATACAAAATGGCGGAGTTACCATGGTTATTGAAGATCGCTCATCTAAAAGGAATGCTTGTAATTCTCATGTCGTTTTTACACCAGGTAATAAGGTGACATATTTTTCATGTTTGTATTGTAGTGAACAGTAGAGTGGATAGTTGATGTAAAGTGTGTTTGTTGCAGTTCAATCAATGTGCTTGTAAGAAATGTTATTAACCTTATAAATCTTTTTGCGTCAGTTTTGTTTTCAACGTTATGTTTATTGTTATGTTTCTTTTAGATATATATAAAAAACTGTTTTATCTATTACGTCCTTAAGTAGGTTTTTTTCCTCCAAATCAACAAATTTCCCAATTTCCAATAAATGCTTAAATTTTGACATCTTCTTTTAACATCGTTTCTTGAAAGATTACTGTAAATTTCTTTCAACGCTTGATCTGTGAACATTATTAATAGCTCATATTAGCCCCGTCATCGAAAGTTGAGTGTAACGTCCCACTGATTGCTCTTATTTAACCCACTCACTCATGATCAATGTTTACAAAGACATATGAGTACATTGTTGATCATGGGGTTATTGACTTCGAACCTTTTGAACTGAAAGTTATCATTTATATATTTGTCAAATATTTTGCATTCTATATTTTCATTGTTTTTTGCAATCAGCTCGGAAAACTGTTATTTATTATTTAAACAATACTACATTTCCAAAATAAGTAGGAATAAGCCATAAACATATTAAAATGTAAGAATAGAATAAAAATGGGAACATGTATAGTTACAAGAATGGGGAATGACCCTGATTGTGAAATTTATGTATTTTCAATAATTATTAATTTAACCCGTTCACCATTCAAATTATTCAGCATATGTTCTTTTTGAAGTGTAGTCAATTTATTTTCTCCATTTAATGACGGTTAGAAATACTAGACTCAGATTACAATATGAATGTCACCAAAGTTGATTTGCTATTCTTATATATCTAGCAATAATAGCTCATATCGGAAGTGGCACGTATCAATATCATCGTTTACAAGTTCGTATGTCATGGATCACAATGCCCTTACTTAGTCATAGCTTATTTATATGTTTCACTTAATGTTATTGCACTCATAGATATCTGACATCTTATTGTTTGATTAACATATTAATTTGATACCACTTGTTGAATAATGAAGCCATACTAGGTGCACCAATCTATGCGAATGGCCAGTAGCTTATTTTAAACACAACATTGATTTATCATGTTTATATGATGCGTTTTAAAAGGAATCAAATTTTCAAGACTATTTAGTGGCGAAAAATAAGTGAATACAGTAATTAATTACAAAATGTATTCCCTTTTCTTCAATGAACATCTGAATAAAAATGTCATTATTTTATGAACATTTATATTATCGTTGATTATGAACCTTTTACACTTTCATTTCATCGCGAAACTTATTCATTTTATTTTGTCGGGCTGCGAATCTTATTTCATTTCAGGCGGACAAGTGAACCATATTACATTTTCAGACTAGCGAACACCATTTTTTCTAGCAATTTAATTCATTTTTCGAACTAGCGAACCTTCAGTCTAGCTATTCCAACGATTTATTTTTTGTCCTAGATGAAAATATTGAGTTTGCAAAAGCCGGCTTAAAAGAAAAACTATTATACAGTAATTCCTTGAGTAATTCAAGAGCTAATGGTTTTGTTATTTTTGCCACTTGGCTTCAATAAGCTATTTAAAAATATTCCCTTCGACACAAATAAAGTGACCTGAATAGCAAGTATCCGGTTATTACAATAAAAGTCAAAGTTGAGAAATTCTAAGAAGTATTCAGGCGACAAATTTGAACTGAATGCATTTTTATATACCGATTTAATGGAGAGATCAAGCGAAATTAATTTCAATACAATATATTTAGTACAATGGTATAGTTCGAGGCAAAGGAAACGCACAGAGTACATCTCAGCGTGAAGAGAGTGGTTCAAGTTCAGTGAATTGTACTTTTAAACACTCTTGGCATGTTATAATAACGGTTTGCGATAAACCTCTTTTAGGTTTACAAATGTCAAACATTTTAATAGAAGAAAAAATCTTTGAAAAAATCCAGGAAACAATGGTGCACAAATATGATTGAATATGTCATTGATTGTATGTTCTTTCTTGTTTAGTACTAATTGTAACCATCCTTCTCAGATATAGTCTGTTTAACTTCTGGATCTTAAAATATGGTTATATTGCTTTAAATATCTTCATTTGATTCATTTTTCTTTTAAGCACTAAGGTTCAACACACTTAACGTGGTCATGTGATAATTCTAATAAGCCTTTTTTGAGTCGTTAGTAGATCACGATATATAGTATACAACGTAAGTTAAAAAGTTAAACTTCGGATTCTACTTTTTTCACAAAGTTTTGTCCGTCAACGCAATGTTAGTCTTGGGATATGCTTGGCGTACTAGTCCATGCTAAATTAACCATGGGAAAATGTGTCCTTACAGGAAATAAATTGTTTCTAGCTGTTTCTAATATCAGTTACCAACGTTTGTAAATAATGGATCATTTTTTGTGTTTGAATCAGAACTCAGAAAAACGACGACGACAACAACAATAACAGCAACTTAGTTCTTAGCAAAGGTTAAAGGCTTTATGATGCAAACAAAAATAGTATTGGCTCTTGGTCATTTCGATTTTAAGTACTAAAGGGACTATTTGGACAGCACAGCTGCCAAAATTACTCAATATAAAAATGTGATTCTATTTTCTACGATCACATGATTAAACATTTAACAAAATATATTTTGCTGTAGTACTTTCATCAATAATCGAGTAAACGCGGTTGAAAATTACATTCAACAAGAGTTCAGAAATACTTCATAATGATTAAGTGTTGTGTTCAAAGAATCGTGACGGGCACTGACATATGTGGGCAGGATATATATGTACGGCGGTCAAGACCCCTCCCCCCTCTTCAGGCTGCCAGGCCGCTCACTAGATCCCCATTTTCAGCATGATTCAGTTCTTTTGACCCCGTTTTTTTAGAAAAACTACAACATGTTAGCTCTAACTGCATAAATTACTCAGGAAATGCGAAAATTTTCAGTTCAGGAGGCTATTTTTGGCCAACATTTCAGTTCACTAGACCCCTAAAAATCTGTTTCAAAGGTCATTTTTTTTTACAAAAAATCAGTTCACATTTACCACTTTCAAAGCCCCCCGGGGGGTCACTACTATCTTTTTTCCTTAAGATAATTATAAAATTTGTATCCTAATTTGCTGATTAATGTTAAAAGAAATTAATAATTGATTTTTACGCCTATTCACGAAAAGTTTAAAGAATGAGTCATTGTAAAGATTGTGGTCTACCTCCATTTTTGCTGATATCCAGTCGCTGTTTGACCAATAACTGACACCTAGTATATTATTGAAATGTCACAGTCACATTGAGCCGCAGGGAATCAGTCTATTTGGTTAAAAAGAGCAAACTGAAACACAGTCTTCAAAAGTCGATAGTCATTTGTATGTAAACTCTATGTTGGTTTAAGTTGATTAATTTAGTCAACAAAGGAGTCTAAGGTTTTAGTGACCACATGTGCGTTTTGTTAAAGAAGGTAAACACCTTCCAGGTAAATAGTTCCAATCAATTCTGCTCATTAACTCACAGGTTAAAGTGTACATCACTGCAACTTTAAATAGTATATGGAAGTCATTATCAAACGTAGGATATCTACACGCATTTTGGTCGCGAAAATAACATTGGCGAAGGAGTTCTTCTACACCTTGAAATTGGATGAATAATTTATAATGTATCAGCTGTGTAGTCAGTCAGCACAACTATTTAATCACGGCTCCGATGTAAATATTGTTTCCAATTCAGAGGGTTGGTGAATTATTGAACGGATGGACAAACTTCGGAATTTTTCTTTTCTTTTATGAGAAAGTACAGTCGACGTCACAATCCAATTACTTTTTACGTTTATCATCCTGTTTTAAACATCATTTTCTGTAAACACCGTCTTGTTTGTAGAAACTAACATTTATGGATGAACAATTTTGATATTTATCATCTCTCATGGAAAATAAAAAGTGCATGCGACATCAAACTGAGAACTGCACACGGCTTTTATAGCATTTTGCTTTCAAAATGTGTTAGGAAAAATCTTGTCTAGATTTTCGGCTAAAATACGTAGATCAAATTTGGGATTAATTTAGTCCCAATTTGGAATTAATTTAGTCCAAATTTGGAATTAATTTAGTCCAAATTCACAAGATTCATCTTGACCAGTCAACATATTTTTTAGTTCTGTAACAAGTGTCTGTTTATTTTAAAGAATCATCGTGCTGATTTACTTTAATCAGGAGAGACTAATGTCGGATGTATTACCTGCAGCATATAGTTAGAATTATAAATACACGTATAAAGCATCCGTATTTCTGGCATTAGAAATAAGCATCTATACCTCTGTTAGTGAACATTTTGTTTTCATACTTTGTCGGAGAAAAGAAGAGGAAACTATAGCTTGAAGTTGCTATTTAACTGATGTTTGGATAACAATCAAACCTCCATTTTATTGCTTTAATTGGTGAATGGAACACGTGACCATTGAGTGATTTGACATATATTCAATAACATTTAATATGAATCGTGTTACAGAAACACTTTACCTTTGAATACAGCATAACAAATTGGTGACTTAATAGCTTTACTTGGATTATTTCCGTTTGAATAAAAAACCCGATCTACAGTAATCACCCAAAGCGCTTTGCAATTGAAATCTCCCGGGCTCTAGAGAGCATACTCTTCTTTTTTTCTCACAAGCTGTAAAAACAGACCCTAAATCCTCACTCATCCATTGGATTTACACCTTTGAAATTTCTGGCGACTCTTCGATTTCACGGTTTTACTTATGTCACCAGTTTGGAGATTTGCGAATAGAATTCAGCGTCGATTGATCCTGTTATAACTTGCTTATTCTATGGTTAAAACATAAGGGAGAAAATATGATAAGAGATGCATACAACGGGAATCTGTGAATTTATCACAGAATAGTGACACACTATATAGTCGTGACAACATAACAAATACTTGGTCGCGTTCCAAGCTGATAAGTCTCTTGTAAAATATTTCTGACATGGTATTGCTGAGAAATTGTGCATCTTTTTATCGTGTTTGAAAGGAGAAATGATAACCTGTAGCTAACTGGAATCTATATTGCACTTTATTGTAATAACAAGTTGACTGATGAATGCAGCGTCAGATGATATATATTTGTGGAAAATATTTGTGACATGTTATTGGTGAAAAATTTGAAAGCTTTTTATGTCAGAAAACAAGGTGGAATTTAATCAAAGTGTCGTGATATGCTTTACTGTTACATTATAGTTGGCGATGACGAGGGAGCAAGAATTGTCAGAGTTCAGAGTTGTCGATATGAGATAGCTTGCCTGTGATTGTTTGTTAACTGTTCTACTTATCACTGCTTATGGGATATTGTTTCACCAGTTGATAATAGACTTAATATAATGGCGGAGTTACCATGGTTACTGGAGATTGTTCATCTACATGGGTTGCTTGTAATTCTCATGTCTTTTTTACACCAGGTATGATGTTCGTGTTGTAGCGTTAGAGTGAAAGAGTTGATAGTCAATTTACATCTAAAGTGCATAATCAATGTAAAAATGACATTAACCCTTACTCTGCTTGTGTTGTCACCTGTGTACGTCTTTTTTCAACATTTCAACGTTTATTGTTATGCTTCGTTAATGCACATTTCTTCATCTATCATTTAATCTAATTCTTTAATACTTATCATTTTTTGCTTCATCATTATCTTTATAACATCAAGGAAATTATTCCAGTATATATCGAGACTGTTACACTCTGTTTGTTTGTATCATTTTGCCCATTGAAGACAAACGTTATATAAAAAGGACAAACAAAAATATATACAAATAATGTAAAAAAATCATCGCACTTTCTCGCCATATTCTGATATTAGGAATGCTTATTATTATAGTTATCAAAGAATAGTTAACAAATACAATGTGGCATTTGCTGATCGAAATAAACCCTCTGCTACATATGCCATTTTAACCTGATTTTAACAGTTGAGACATTAGTCACAATACGCAGGCTCCATACTTTAAAAAATCTTTTTTCAAATCAATCTTTACACTTGACGCACTTAATAGATTGAATTTTGAACACGCACACAAAATATCTAGTATATAGTCACTTTGTCAACATGCAGCGCAGTTACTTGAACCATAGATCTATGATAATACAATAGCTTTATAATATTTCCAGCGGTAAGTTGTACTAACATTTTACATCAATTTTTACGAAGATATAGTTTCCTCATCGGAAGCGTCACACTCTAGCTAATGCTCTAAAAGCCCGTCTGTGGTCGGTCAGTTGCACATTTTGTAAAATGGACTAATTCTTAATTTAAACTATTAGAATGATTCAATGGTGGCATCATTTTGATTTGACATAAATAAAATAGAGAGAAATTTTCGAATGACTAAGATTGCGGCAAGTATTAGTTTCATTATGAAATATTACCCTAGTATTAGTTTCATTATGAAATATTACCCTAGGCCTTATAATTTTCTTCTTGTCTGTCAGAATGATTATTGGAATTTTGAGTGATGTGCCATGGATACTCAACTCATCAATCGGCCTGCATACCAATATAGCTCTGATCCCAAGAAAGATAATGATGCGTTACTCAGCTGTAAAATGTATCTCAAAATAAAAATGTCAAAAAATGTGTTCCTATTTGTTTTCAACAATGAGAACTATTATCTCACTGAATATTAAAGCATTATATTTGGTAGCTTGATTTCCTCAACATTTCCTCAAGTGTAGGTATTAAATGAGTAACAAGGAAAGCCAAAATATGTACCTATTGGCTTTTCATTAATAAGAACTATCATCTCAATGAATGGTATGTTGTCGTAATTTCCTAAAGTGTGGGTCTTTAATGAGTAACAAGGAAAGCCAAAATTTGTGCCCATTGGCTTTTCATCAATAAGAACTATTATCTCAATGACTGGTATGTTGTCATAATTTGCTCAAGTGTGGGTCCTAAATGAGTGACAAGGAAAGCCAAAATTTGTGCCTATTGGCTTTTCATCAATAAGAACTATTATCTCAATGAATGGTATCTTGTCATAATTGGCTCAAGTGCAGGTCTTTGATGAGTAAAAAGTATGTAAGATTCTATTACATTAAAGCCGGTAGTAAATATTCAGTCTGACTGGTCATGATGGCCAGTAGTTGATAGGAACAGGTCATCGATATATCATGCATATAGACATTCGGAAAATATCTGAAGGGGTTCTTGAGACAGATTATACAAGTGGACAGAATACGACGGGATTTGTTTCATATCGGTATAACTAAAAACGAATCCTGCGGGCAAAATTCTCTCGGTCTGGTCAAGATGGTTGAATCTAGATATGTGCAGGTCAGCTGTAGACCCCACAAGTCCGTAATGTATGTTCGCGGATAAAATACTTGAATACATTGGACGTTGGACGCAATAGAAACAAACTGAAGCTAACAATGATTACCAAATTCCCACAGACCAAATAAATCGGCAGATCAAAAGCTTTGAATATGATGACACAAATAAAATTAAACAAATCAAATGAAATTAAATCAAAAAATCAAATTTGTGTCATAACTTTTATCAATTTACGAGGGTCATTCAAAAAGTTCTACCTGTTGTATCATATCTTTTGTTCTGTTAAAGGTAGCTATTTTAAAATTACCACAAATATAGCTCAGAATGTTGACTACATGTGGTCAAAAAGTCATATCAATACCTTTTCTAGATTTTTACAGGTGATCTGAAAACCACAGTAACATTTGATACACCGGAAACGGTGAAATATCATATGACATTGCACCTGAAATTACATAAGCAGCTAATGTATGAATAACCATCTGTATACCCAAAATTCATGGAAGTTACTGAACAAAATTGGAATGAAAGTAAACCTAATAGTCCAACAAGTCATATGCCACTGATAAAGTAAACTTGTTACTGGTAGAAATTACCCAGAATCCCAATATTTGAAAGGGTGTCTGATATCCTCTTAGGTTACAAATATTAGCATAGCATGCTTCTCTATGGCCTAACTTTTCCAAGTGCGTTTTTTATGTCAAAAACAACATTTGAAGGTGATACACCACAATTTTCGATCAAAAAATTAAATTTAGTTTCCTTTATGATGTACTATGAAAATTTCTTCAAAAATAAAGCTTCATAATGTCACTATTTTACATCTTCTTTTGTTAAAGTTAGTTTCTTCCTAAACTGTATCCTTAGTGGTTTTGATAATTTTGCTGCATGGGCTATTTATTCTTTTTATTGTTCTGCTTGTTGGTGTCCATTATTTTCAGTTTGGGTCAATTTTTTAATCATCCCGTACAATTGTGTGTCCATTCTATTGTTTTATATATTCTTTATTGTATAGCAATACTACATGGCTATATTATGACCTTTTTAATTCACTGTACCTGAGCCAGTTTTAAAAATGTTGCACATATTTTGACCGTTTCCGGTGTACCAAATCTTACCGCGGTTATCAGGACACCTGCACAAATCTAGAAAAGGTATTAATTAGATTTTTTTGATCATATGTAGACAACATTCTGAGCTATATTTGTGCCAATTTTCAAGTAGCTACCTTTAAGTTATGATACAACAGGTAGAACTTTTTGAATGACCCTCGTATAACAAGCATGCAAGATGAATATATATGGAAAATTAAAAAAACAAAAACAAAACAAACAAACAAACAAAAACAACCCAACAAACAAACAAACAAAAATTAAACAAAAACAAGAAGAGTACTACCTGTTTTTGAATATACAATAGAAAATAGCATGTCTTCACAGATAAATGGACAGATACTCTTTATCATTATCTGGTCCATTTTAATGAATTCACATACCTTAAATACATTTTGAACCGTTTGCCCATTAATTTGTTTTTGTATCTGTAAGTACAATGTAGAATTGTGCCGTTGCTATATAATGGGGCCGTGATCCAGTTGGTTTTGCCCATTTCAAGATGGCTAATGGTACTCCTGCACTCGATATTTCGTAAAATAAACTCGCCCGGCGGCAAGGTGGAAAAAATCGAAAATGTATGAATGAATAACTATATAAGAGAGAAAAATAATCGGGATGTTTTTTTAAAACCATACTGCCTTGTATGTGCTTTTTCATTAAAAAACAGGACAAAGACAGCAGAATCTATTTTAATAACTGAACAATACTACCTCTTTCAAGAATAAGTTGTAAATGATTCTGTTTTTATATATATTTTGTGCCATATTTTTTAAACAAGTATCGTGGTGATTTGCCACTTTGTCTAACACCATTTTGTCTAATTGCCAATTTGTCTAATATCACTTTGTCTAAAATCACATCACTTGGTCTAGTACTCACTTAGTCTATAATCATATTGGCTAATGACCAGTTTGTCTAATTCCAAGATTGTTTACAACCATTTTGTCTATTACCACTTCGTATAATCTGCAGTTTGTCTAATTCCCAGATTGTCTACAACCATTTTGTCTATTACCACTTCGTATAATCACCAATTTGTCTAATTCCCAGATTGTCTACAACCATTTTGTATATTACCACTTCGTATAATCACCAGTTTGTCTAATTTCCAGATTGTCTACAACCATTTTGTCTATTACCACTTCGTATAATCACCAGTTTGTCTAATTCCCAGATTGTCTACAACCACTTTGTCTATTACCATTTCGTATAATCAACAGTTTGTTTAATTCCCAGATTGTCATTTCTTGATAAAACATAATATTTCATTTGATTCAATACCAATTTACACCAACAAACTATTTCACCGAAAAAAGCACATGTGCTCATACCGTGTCCAGAACACGTTTATGATGTGTTCCGATATGTTCACAGCGTATTGTACAAGTGTTCAAGAACGTGTTCATGTTGCAACTGATTAAGATATTAAGATTATCTGTTCTAGATAGTTTGTTTCAAATTGGTGTTCAGAGCACATCATGAACATATATAAACTTATACAAACGCGTTCAGAATATGCTCAAAATCTGTAGAAATTGTGTTCTCCAGTTCTTGCCGTCTGGAAACCTTGAATTTCACGGTTCATATGGAACAGCATAAAATGAGGTTCAGCTTTAAGACTGATTATATTTCTTTATCATTAACTTATTGTCGAATAGTGAGTTCGATGTATTACAAATATAAACAACAATTTTGAATAAGCAAAGCCAAGTTGCTAACCTTATCTATGTAAGTCTACTTTTTTTGTTTCAATTTAAGGTATCCATGGTAACCACTGATTGTCAAGTTGGGGGACGGACTTTTTCTAGAGGGGAATCATTTAACATATCTTGTAAAGAAAGGTGCCTTTGTTTAGGAATACAATATGGATGTATCAATTCTTGTCCAGAGGAACAGCGTGTACCATCTCCAGAAGGCTGCAAAGATCCTCGCCTTATTGATGTCCCTGGTCAATGCTGTAAACAGTGGATATGTGCCGGAAATGTGAACTCTGGAGATACGGATAAATATGATAAAGGTAAACTAAATACGTAATTAAGTTTAATTTGTTTCTTGTTCTAAAAAGAGTGAATTCAAAGAACAAAAATATTTGATACAAAATGAAACAAGAAACAAAGAGTGCCGTCGTATCAGTTTGAAAGCTGACAAATAAATTTATACTGAATGTTAATAACTCCATTCATGTTAAAAGCTTTTTGGCTGCTGTTTTAGAGTGCAATGATAAATTATAGCATGTTGAACTTGCATTATTGCAACAGCAAGAGAGGAAAAGATAAGATATTATCCATTAAGTCTGAGTGTACTTTGTTGATAATCGTTTGATGTTTCCGATAAGTTGAAACAAAACCCGTCACTTCATCAAACAATACATCACTGTGGTCAATCTCGCTGTTAGTCTTATGAAATTTAAATATAACTAACAATAATAACATGATATATTTATTCAATAGACTTAAAGTAATGTTGATTTGAACATTTCTGTACCCATTTGGTTTTTAACTCGTACAAAGCAAAAAAGTAATGAGCTTTAAACAACACTGACCAAGGTAGTACAGGCGTCTAATCTCAACAAATTCAAGATCCGCATTAAAGATGACTAGCGAGGTGCCTGCGCTTCGAATTTGCCCCGCTAGTTGAACCTACACTCCTCGATCTTGCATTTCTTGATTTTGAGTGGTTCTAACCTTTAAAGAACTTCGATGTAACTTCGCACCAACCTGACCACTACAATAGCCTCACACGAGTCAGAGATATTTGTTGTGCAAGGTTGGTGTAGTTAATGGTCAAGGAATAATTGGTTGGGCCCTTGAGCTTAGTGACATCAAGATAACCTGGGGGAGTAGAAACCAGACTTTCCTCTCTTAATTTTATGATTACACCAAATGACCGTTGACCTTCGTCGACCTTAATCTGATCCCACCAGGGCATTCTCCGGGTGTCCGCTGTTCAAGATGAAGAATTTTTCGTCCATGTAGGGTTAAAACTTTAGGAGTTTTGACCATGAGTTTAAATGACTCCAGATAACTTCGGATAACCTCAAGTCAACTTTTTATACATTTTCAATATTTGACCTCCAATTGACCTTGACCGGACGGGGTGCACCCGCTAGTCCGTCAATGCGCTAGTCTGACAATGCGCTAGTCCGAATTTTTAAATGGAAATACACTGCGCTAGTCCGAAAATGACATACACTGCGCTAGTCCGAATTTGAAAAACATTGCGCTAGTCCGAATCTGAAAACCAATGCGCTAGTCCGACAAAAATGTATTGTGTATATTTCAAACAGAAATCCACTGCGCTAGTCCGAATTTGAAAAAACAATACGATAGTCCGACAAAAATGTCGGACTAGCGCAGTGTTTTTCATATTCGGACTAGCGCTGTGTATTTCATTTTCGGACTAGCGCAGTGTCGGACTAGCGCATTGTCGGACTAGCGAAATGTACCCGACCGGACTGGGTTGAATCACTATTTGTGGTCCAAATTTTGCCTAGGTATAGTTAAGGGTTCTAAAAGAGTTATAAACTGAGCATGACGACCTAACACACATTTCGTGAATTATAATAAAATAATTCGTATGTACTCGATAAGAAGAAATCAAAATTAATACTATTTAGATGAGATTGAGCGTTTGGTAGGCGTCTGGTTTTTCTGACTTAAGTCTAACTGATCTTCTATCAGTATCTCTTGAAAAACACTTTGCTCTCAATTAAACAGCGCTTTGAATAATCTGGTATGCATGTCTGCATATCTGAAGTGGATAGAGCTGGCATGGAAGAGCGAAAGAGATGGGCGAGGCGGTTAGGCTGTCAATATTCAGAAATGGCGGGAAATACGGAAGTTACAGGGAGAAACAACCGGTCCATAGACATTAAAATGTTGAAACAAGAGGAAACGGAGCATGTTGATGTTTTAAGTTGAGATTAAGATTGAAAAGGATGGAAATAAAACAATCCTGTGCTTTCGTTAGCACATTAAGCCATTTTAAACAGATTGAGTCGATTTGCATAGTTAAGGGAGTACCACAGGCGTTATGAGACACTTATTAAAGCTCTGTACGGTTACCAGAATCATATAATTGTCGATTCTGATATTTTGTGATCTGGATTGAATCTGGTAAAAATAAGGGTTAAGAAGCATTAAACCAGAATTTTAAACAGATAAAGTAGATTTATATAGTTATGGGAGTTTTATAAACATTGAGGAGATTCGGGTTTTAGAATGATGTATAACACTCCATAACCAAGTTCTGGCAAATGTATAAAAGTTCTGGTAAATATATGGACTAAAAAGCGTAGACCCCCTTTAACTCACAATGATTTTGCAAAGAGTGTTGTTGTATTTTGTAACAAGTTATTGCATTACGAAAAATTAAGATGTTATTCTAACTTCGTTCATCTCTTTTTTTTTCTTCTTTGAATTCACAGGTGGTTTCAAAGGCAAGTGTCCCTTTAGTATCATGACTCAGCCCTGGTCAGAATGCTCAAAGACTTGCGGAGTAGGAGTGACATCTAGAATTATATCAGATGCAAATTGTGAAATGAGAACCGAGTCTAAACTATGCCATGTAAAACCTTGTCATGATGAGACAAAAAGGTGATAGAATGACTATCACAAATTTGATATACGATCTGAAATTCTGGCCATTTTGATATCACCTGTCATGCCTTTGGGTATAGAGAGGAAAGTGTGGAATATTATGAGAGGAAAGTGTGGAGCATTGTATTTGTGGGGCCCATATTTGTCACTTGAGGTGATGCACTGAGGACCACAAATCGAGAAGGTTCTGGAATTCCGACGGTATAATTGCTATTTTGGATATGGATGGAGAGTTTGGACTTAATCATCACTGATAAATGTGAAAAGTTTATACTTATCACATACATGAAGCTGGTGCTTATACAGTTTAAATATGGATCAACACGAACAGTCTCCCCAAGATTCCTGGATGTAGAGTAAATGTAAATTCGGGAAGTACAATTGTCTCTCAAAGAAATGTAATTTTAAACATCAGAATGTAACTAATGAACACAATATTATAAAAGTGTAAAATGTATTTTACCATACATCCCATGCTTATGTTATGAATTCAAAGTCATAATGAGATCATAAGACTAGTGAAGCTTTTTAAGGTATTTCAGTGAAGCGCTTCTGAGATTGATTGGTAAATTAAGTTCATCAACTTTCAAATATGAGTTTGCTTCTTCTGTCAGTGAGTCTTAGTTGTACTCAGTCAAAAGCTGTCTTATTGCATGTGTCTGGATAAGGATATTTTATACTTTTATTGCGCTTGAAAATACAAAAAAAGTTTTACTCTGAGACAAATGTTTTTCCAAAATTAAAAAAGAAAGAAGCTCTTATGTGGTTGGTTGGATAAATGTCCATGCAAGCTATCATGACTTTCTTAATTCAGACTCTGAATATAATAGCTATTACAACCATTTTGCTTTGAAAGAATGGGTTATGTTTTGAACATTAAATCTAAAAAGGCGATACCGTGTTGAGAATACGTTGCAAAGAAGGGAACAAATTGGGTAATATTAATTTTGTTACAATCGGTGTCGAGTTTATACCACATAGACAGGCCTGTAGCCAGGATTTTTTCAAGGGGGTATGGATTTTCAAAAAGTGAACCTTTTGGAGGAAAAGTGTTCCTTCTGGTCGAGCCTAAACTAATTTAAGTGATTTTGAAGAAGGAAAAAAAAAAGTGTTTAGCAGTTTTTGAAGCAATTTGTGTAGTATTTTATTAAAAAACGACCTACATTTACACGTGTTTTAGTGCATTGGGTGTTCTTTTGGTGAACATTTAGGGAATTTTTGTGGATCTTTTTTTATACATTGTCAAATTTGGGGTGCGACGCCCCAACCGCATCCCCCTGGCTACGGGCTTGATCATAGGGTTGTTTTTACACAAAAAAACCGTGTAGAATTAATTTGCGCAACATTTACCCAAAATAGTGTACGTTTGGCACCTTTCCGTGCAGATTTTTATTCAATATATATCAACCACATTCCCGCCGTTACAAAGGCGTATATGTGGAGAAAGAGAATAGGCTAACGTGAAAGCAGTCTACAATAATTCTAACCACTTTACGGTATTTTCTGTTGGAATTGGACAGCTGTTTTTAATTGTCTTTTACATTTTCATAATGTGATGAATTTTGTTACATGATATTAAAGGTGTTATAATATGATAATTGGAATCAAAATACTAGTAAATATGGTGAACTTTTAATCATGTAGTTGTTGAATTTCAAACTGGAAAATGAAGAACAAATATATTTTATAAGACATCTGTTACAAAGTACTTTGAGATTGATTTTATCTGAAGAAATAAAATAACTATGACATATTGAAGACTATGGCTTTAAAGTGTTTTCTTGTCAAATTTAGATTTTATCTATAGATTATGTTTGGAATTTTTTACTTAACTGTCCAGAAGATTCATCTTGACCTTTCAACGAAAACTCATTAATAAAAATTTCAATAAGATGATGATACACCACCAAATTAAGTTAGATTGACTAATATATAGAATTCAAATTAAATGGAAATTTGGAATCATTGTAGCCCAAATTTACAATATTCATCTTGACTTTTCAACGAGAACTCGTTAATGAGAATAAGATGCTAAATCACAAAATTAAGGCGGGTTTATATAGAAATCAAGTTACTGATTTTTTTAGACTACAAGCGAAACGGGGTACTAGAGTCAGTGTTTGTTAAATAATCAATCGATTTCTTTGATCAAGAGAGACTAATGTCGGATGTATTACCTACTGCATTACAATAAAGAATCTGCACCTCTGGCATTGCAAATAAGCATCCAAACCTCTATTAGTAAACATTGTGTCTTACAATTCGTCTTAAATTTGATGGGAAACGAAGAGGAAATGGGCTTGAAGCTGCTACTTCATCTATGTTTGGATAACAATCAAACCTCCATTTGCATCGTTTTAAAAGTTTACAGTTTATGTAATACTTTACCAAACCGACTGTTTTAACTACTTGGAGAATGAAAACATTCGAAGTTTGAGTGTGTTTAAGTGTGTCCAAGAATCTGTTAACATATAATTTTAATTATGTTTTAATAAAACACTTTACCTTAAAATATATCACAAGAAATTGTTAACTTACTAGCTCTTCTTGGATTTAGCTTCTGTTTGGAAAACGCGTCGCGCCAAAGTAATCCCCAAAAGCGATTAGCAATCAAAGAATTGCTCCATGCTGTCACATGGCTGTGAAAGTATCTTGTAAATCCTCACTTATCCATTGGATTTACACCTTTGAATTTTCTGGTGGCTTTTCAATTTCACGGTATTTCGTTATGTTGCTAGTTTAGAGATTTCCAAATGGAATTCAGCCTTGATTGATCTTGTTATAACCTGCTTAGTCTGTGATGAGAGATGCGTACAAGCGGAATCTGACACATACTAGTGTATTGTGGTAGGGACAATATAGCAAAGAAAGACTAGCTCATATAGCTGATAAATCTCTTGTAAAAATATACAGACATATAGGCCAGCATTCCAGAAAGATGTTTAGCTAAACCATTGTTTAACTGAGCATCAACTGTCCAGGAATGATATGCATCATTGCAGCTTTCAAGCAGAACTGTTGACGAGAAAATTAAACCTTGATTTAGCTAAACACCTTTCTGGAATACGGGCCATAGTGTTGCTAACAAATTTTGAAGCTTTATTGTTTCTGAAAGGAGAAATGATAATCCATAACTAGATGAAATTGATATTGCGTTTTATTGTAATAACAAGATGACTGATGCATGCAGCGTCAGATGATAAATATTTGTAGGAAATATTTGTGACATGTTATTTAGTGAGAAATTTGGAGGCTTTTTAAGGCTGTAGGAAAAATTAACAACTTGAAGGTGAAATGTAATAAACTTGAGGTATATTTGTCAGCGATGAAACCACAGCGTGACTAGGAAAGTCAAGAAATTTCACAGTTTTCGCTAGAAGATACAACTTGTTGACTATGCAGTGACTTTTCTACTTACGAGAAAATACTTCAGTTAACGATAGATTATATACAGCATGACAGAGTTACCATGGTTATTAGAGATTGCTGATCTACAAGTGATGTTTGTAATTCTCATGTCGTTTTCACACCAGGTAAGGTGACATATTTGTCATGTTTGTATTGTAGCGTTCTAGTGGATAGTCGATGTAAAGTGTATAATCAATGTTGCAGTTCACTTAGTGTGCTCGTAGAAACGACATTAACCCTTACTCTGCCTATCTTTTTTCGACGTTTTCGGTACTATATTGAAGCCTTCCAACTGTTTTATTTATTGTGTTTCTTATACATTTCCTTTTCAAAAATCCCAAAATCTTTGTTTATCTCATTGACGAGGACGTTTGCAGCAACAAAGCCAAACATGTGCAAATTTTACCTCTTCAATATATTTCTCTCTTTTTCTCTATTAACAGCGTTTCTTGTATGGAACTTTACAATGAATTTTCAAATAACCTCTGTCATCGAAAGTAAACTATGTGTGGTCCATTGGATGCTCTTAAACATGCTCTTTTCTTGATCAATGTTTACAAAACTGTTCATGGGGTTACTGACTTCAAACAATTTATTTTTGATTATGTGCGGCACATTAGGGGGTCGGGGTTGGCGCAGTGATAGTTCCCTCGCCTTGCACCAATGAGGTCCCGGGTTCGAGTTCCGAGCCCGGAGCTTTATGTGCATTTGGTTTTCAGTCCATGCTCGCTTCCGCAGGTTTTCTCCGGGTACTTAGGTCTTCCTCCTGCATTCAAAACTGATTTTAAAAAACATCTTGGAGCCCTGTTGAAGATAAGCTTCCTTTAGCTTCCTTGGCAAAAGCCTAAAAAAGGTGACATTATATCATGTTGTATTTAGCATTAAGGTACACGGCGGGAGTTTCATGTTGTCATTTTGTTGCATCAAATGGCATAATAAGATCACCAAAGCTAAATATTTATTCTAATATCTTCTAATGCAAATTTATTGTTACTAAAATTAAAATCAAATTTAAAGTAATATAGACTCAAAAGACGACGGTGTGTTGCTCTCGTTAGACAGTTTGACTTAACCCTCGTCTTCCTGAGCCTTCTTTTTTGTAACATGTCATCCTGAAGGGGGGGGGGGATGGTTACCACCCCCTGTGATTTTGAACTCGGGACCTCCAATGTTATATTGTTTGGTACTATAGTATAGGGAAGGGTCTCCTCTTTCCATTGACAACAAGATCATGAAAAAATGGTCACTTAAAAAAAACGTTTTTAAAGTTCTAAATGTCCGATTTTCGTCGAATTGTTTGCTAATAAATGTAGGAATTAAAAATTCTAACATATCATGCAGGTATTTTTCAAAATGCCGATTTAAAATTTTTGGAGGTGGCAACCACCACCCCCTACCCTCGGACTATTTTTTTGTTTTGGTTGGGGGGGGGCGAAAGTATACTTTTGCCCCCCCCCCCCCCCACCCCTTAAAAAAATGGGGGAGGGGTACGGTACAGTGCCCCGGTTCCTAAGCCAGTGTTTTAACTTCTATCTCAGGACACTCTTTCAGACAGAGTGACAAATATTTAGCTTGGGGATCCTTAAATAAAACTTTATTTAGTCTATGCAAAATTAAATAAAAGACGTATATGACAAGATTTTGGATATCCTGTTACTGAAGCTTATGCATATTCAGGAATTGACCATGATAATTAGACCTATATGTTTGCATTACTCCAATACATATTTTTCTTATTTTGATGTCTTTAAAATGTTATGTTACCTGGCGAGCTCTGGTGGAGATGCGTGAATAAAATGCAGGTTTAACTAAACATTATTGTCATGTTGTCCATGTCAGCATTACAAATAATTAAATTTTTCGAAAATAACTTGGTGAAATATACTCACTCAATGCTTATAAATATTAGCTTCCTACTTGAAGATTCTGTTTTTAAATTTCCACGTGCTTGAATTTTAACATTTAATAAAATACCTTCGGTATCAATAGTCAAAATTCAATAAAAATCTACTTAGATACCGACTTATAATAGAGAAATTATTTCTTCATGTTTGGATATTATTTTCGCTTCAAGTTACGATCAGACCATGCGGAAAATCTGAAATTTATGAAGTCAGCAATGTGAGTTTTTTCTTCATAGGAAGGACAATTTACTGCACCATTTGTTCAGTTAGCATTTCCCATCCTCCAAGTATACATCCATTTTTTTCTTTTTGAAATGCTGCCATTTTATTGTCATCCTTTGATGATGATGAATAGCATAAGTTAGAGATAAGATTCAGATTACAATGTGAATGCCACAAGTCAATTTGTGATTCTCATATATCTTACAAATTGCAGTATACATGATATAGCTCATGATGAGAGTGTCATATATCAATATCATCGTGTGTGAGTTCAATGTATGTCACGGGGCTCTCTGCTCTTAGTCATACCTTTTTCATATAATGTTTCACTTTGTATATTTTTATTCTTTTCACTCTTTGAAATCTGTTCCTATGTTTACTGAACAGGTGAATTCAATACCACTTGTTGAACCTAATGTTACCAGTAAATGTAAGGGTGTGTTTGAGAGTCACCCATAGATATTTATTTAAGTAAACTAAATGTAACCATTTTGATCATATCATATTTAGTCAACATAATTCAGGTAATGCCGTATTTCATTACTGAAAATGGTTCGAAAACGTCATTTAAAAATGTGATTCTGTTTTTGACGATCACAGGATTAAAATACTAGCAAACTGCACACTGTAGCACTGCTTCCATGATATTGCTCATCATTCATCAATAAACGATTTACAATGTCATGACCGACAATGTGTTTGAAAATATCTTTCTATATAGTTGTATCAACGAGGGTTCAAAAATACTAAATGACAAGTGTTTACAGAATCGTGACTATAATTTTCTTTAGTTAATTCTATCAATTTGCTTAATCCGATTTGCTTAACCATTCAAACTGCTCTATGGTAAAAGAAACCAACAATTGAATTTTGCACCCATTCACGAAAAGTATAAAGAATGAGTCCGAAAGCTTGTGGTCTACCTCGACTTTTTGCTTATATTTTGTCTTAGTTTTACTTCTAATTAACACCTATTAATAGTATATTATAGTTGAATGTCAACGCCACTTGATCCGGAGGGCATCGGTCTATTTGGTTTAAATTAGAAAACGTATACACAGTCATGTTGGTTTAAGTTGATTAATTTAGTCAACAAAAGAGTCTAACGTTTTAGTGACCACATGTACGTTTTGTTAAAATACGTTAAACACCTTACAGGTAAATAATTTCAATCAATTCTGCTCATTAACTCACAGTTTAAAATGTATACACTACTGCAACTTATTATGGCAGATATGAAGGACATTTTATACCAAACGTAGGATTTCGAGACACAATTTGGACGTAAATATAGCGCGGAGCGAGGTTTTGGGTATGGAATACACTTACTACGAGCCCGTTGAACAACTCGATTTGCTTTTCCAGCCCCTTTTCAATTTTGAATTTTCCCGGGTCCATCTTCCGGTGACCTCGGGTCAAGGCCGTTTGTGTACCGCTTAGTCTCATATACTATTTTAATGCATCGGAGAAAGAGTTCTTCATCATTGCCTTGTTTTAAACATCGTTTTCTGTAAATACCGTCTTGCTTTTAGAAAGTAACATTATCGAATGGATGAGTAATAATAAAATATATTATCTCTCACGGAATAAAGTGCATGTGACATTAAATTGAGAACAATGCACGGTTTTTAAAGCATTTTGTTTTCAAAATGTGTTATGAAAAATCTTGTCTAGATTGTCGTCTAAAATAGATCAAGTTTGGCATCAATTTAGTCTCAACTCGTAAGATGCATCTTGACCTTTCAATGAAAACTCGTTGATATGATTTCAATAAGATGATGATACGCCACCAAAAGTTTGTATTAAGTTCCAGTTACCGAGACACGGACTGCAATCAAGAATGATCTCGACGAGGCAGTCATCTTGTGTCAGTGTCAGTGTGGTTTCAATAATCATCGTAGGAGAGACTACTGAGACTAATGTCGGATGTTTGTTTCCAAAATTTGTCTTGAATTCGCTGGAGAAAAGAAGAGGAAACTATAGCTTGAAGTTGCTACTTAACCGATCTTTGGATAACAATCAAACCTCCGTTTGCATTGTTTTAATTAGTGAATGTAAACACGTGTCATTTAAGTACTTTGAAGTATTTAATTTGAATCATGTTACTGAAACACTTTACTTTTAAAATACACTATACCAATTTGGTGACTTAATAGCTTTTCTTGGATATAACTTCGGGAGAAAATCGCTCTATAATAATCATCCAAAGCGATTTCAATTGCGATCGAAAGTCTCATCTAGAGAGAGCACATACAGTATACTTCTTTTTCGCGTAAACTGTAAAAACAGACTCTAAATCCTCATTCATCCATTGGATTTACACCTTTGTAATTTCTGGCGACTCTTTGATTTCACGGTTTTGTTATGTCATCAGTATGGAGAGTTGCAAATAGAATTCAGTGTTGACTGATCTTGTTATAACTGGCTTAGTCTATGTTTAAAACATAAGGGAGAAAATATGATTAGATATGCATACAATGGGAATCTGTGAATTTATCACAGAATTGTGACACACTATATAGTTGTGACAACATAACAAATACTTGGTCGCGTTCCAAGCTCATAAATCTCTTGTAAAATGTTTCTGACATGGTACTGCTGAGAAATTGTGCATCATTATCATGTTTGAAAGGAAAAATGATAACCTGTAGCTAACTGGAATCTATATTGCACTTTATTGTAATAACAAGATAACTGAAGAATGCAGCGTCAGATAATAAATAATTTTGTGGAAAATATTTGTGACATGTTATTGGGGAAAATTTTAAAAGCTTTTTATGTTAGAAAAATGAACAAGGTGGAATTTAATCAAAGTGTAGTGATATGCTTTACTGTTTCATTATTGTTGGCGATGACGAGGAAAGTCAAGATTTGTCAGAGTTCAGAGTTGTCGATATGAGATAGCTAATTGCCTGTGATTGTTTGTTGACTGTTCTACTTATCACTGCTTATGGGAAATTGTTTCACCAGCACCAGTTGATAATAGACTTGACATAATGGCGGAGTTACCATGGTTACTGGAGATTGTTCATCTACATGGGTTGCTTGTAATTCTCATGTCTTTGTTACACCAGGTACGATGTTCGTGTTGTAGCGTTAGAGTTAAAGAGTTGATAGTCATGTACATTTAAAGTGTATAATCAATGTAGAAATGACATTAACCCTTACTCCGCTTGTCTTTGATCTGTGTACGTCTTTGTCAATATTACGTTTATTGTTATGCACGTTAATGCACATTTTGAAACATATTTCTTCATCCAACATTTTGATATAATTCTTTAATACATATTATTTTTTGCTTCATCATTATCTTATCATTATCATCCCACTTTCTGACCATATTAGGAATGAGGCTTATTATAGTTGTCAAAGAATAGTTAACAAAAACGATGTGGCATTTGCTGATCGAAATAAGCCGTCTGCTACATATGTCATTCAACAGTTGAGGCAGTAGTCACAGTACTCAGGCGCCATACTTTAAAAAATCTGTTTTAGATCAATCTTTACACTTGACGCAGTTAATAGATTGAATTTTGAACACGCACACTGAATATCTAGTATATAGTCACTTTGTCAACATGCAGCGCAATTACTTGAACCATACATTTTTAAAAATCTATGAAAATACAATATCTTTATAATATTTCCAGCGGCAAGTTGTACTAACATTTTACATCAATTCACGATTATATCGTTTCCTCATCGGAAGCGTCACACTCTAGCTAATGCTCTTAAAAGCTCGTCTATGGTCGGTCAGTTTGTAAAATGGACTTTCTTAATCATGTTAATTGAACTATTAGAATGCTTCAATGGTGGCATCATTTTGATTTGACATTAATAAAATAGAGTGACTTAAATGCTTCTTAAAGAATGTATGTTTGCATATGATCGATTGATTGCAAATTTTGATAATTGAATTTTTAGAATTTAACCGTTAATTCTACAAAATAAATAAAGTTATTTTAGTTGAATTTACAAGATTTAAAACTAAAAATACGTCTTGTTTTGGATATTTCACTAAGTATTTTAAACACAAAACTCCGGCTAGTTTCGTAAAGGTTTCCATAAGTATAAGTTTCATTATGAAATATTACCCTAGGACTTTCAATTTTCTTCTTGTCGGTCAGAATGATTATTGGGATTTTGAGTGATGTGCCAGGGATACTTAACTCATCAATCCGTCTTCGTACACATTTAGCTCAGGATCACACGAACGAAAATGGTGCGTTTGTCAACTGTTATATATTTCTCAAAATCATTTTTTTTTAAATTTATCATGAGACAACCCAGAGGAAAACCAAAATTTGTGCATAATGGCGTTTCATCAATAAGAACTATTATCTTAGTGGAAATGAATGATATAAATGCGATTAAAGTATAACAAATGTTATCTTGTCAAAATTTGCTCAAGTGTGGGTCTTAAATGAATAACAAGTAGGTACCGACTTTTGACTCATTTCGTGTAGATTCTATTGCATTCAAGCCGGTAGCAATATTCAGTCTGACTGGTCAATGATTGGTAGTAGTTGATAGGCACAGGTCATCTATATATCATGCATGTAGACTTTCGAAAAATATCTAAAGGGGCCTTGAGACAAATGATACCATCGGACAGAATACAGACATTGATCTCATATTGGTATTACTATTACTAAAAACGAATGCTACGGGCAACATTCTGTCAGACTGGTCAAGATGGTTGAATTTATATAGATATGTACAGGTCAGTAGTTGACCGTACATGGTATCTGAATGCTAGTACTAGACTTCGGAACTAGACTTTGGCCGTAACGTATATAGTTCTGGCTAGCTCAGTCGGTTAGTTCTCGGACTGTTAAACATAAGATCGTTCCGCGTTCGAGTCCAGCTGGGAGCTGAGTGTGCGAAAACTGTAGATTCTATGAGGGTGTGAATTGCTCAAGCTAGGGTTGCGCCAATATGTAGGCTGCTGTAAGCCCTTTGGCCCCAGGGAGTCCAGGTAGTGATTTAACCCAATGATTAGAACTGCTCTGTAAAGTGTGCTGAGGCCGTGTGGAATTACAAGTCAGGGGGACCGCGTAGTACACTATAAATCACCTGCAATTTTTATTATTTATTCGCGGAACAAAATACTTGAGTACATTAGACGCATTAAAAATGAACTGACACACATGCATTCCATGCTGAGGCTAACGATGATTACCAAATTATCACAGACCAAATGAATCGACAGATCAAAAACTTTGATTGTGATGACACAAATGAAATTAAATCAAAAAAGCAAATTTGTGTCTGATAAAATGCATGCAAGATAAATATACGTGGAAGAAAATAATAATGAAACAACAACATCAACAAGAGTACTACATTCTTTTGAATACAGTGTGTCCCAGAATAAACCTTACAATCTTTGCGTGCAATTTTCATGGGTTTAACAGATAGTCAGAAAGTTTGTAAAGATTGCATTTTATAGCCCATGAGTTGAACTTTTAGATACTGTTTGCTTCATTTCAATCGGTAATGTACAACAAAAGTTATGCTTTGTCAAATAATTGAATGTAAAATTTGCTGGTCCAATTTCACGAGTTTGTAAGTTCCCCTTGAATGAAGCTCTATTGAGTATTGTCATTGATCTGTTCACTCAACCGTAGCAATGTTAACTTATTTACTACGCACATGCTCTCTTTAATATATGCTGCAAAAATTAACAAATTTGATGTAAAAATAAGACAGATATGATAAGTTTTCCAAGGTGACCCATTTCTTTCCATTCAGAAACACCCCTACTTTATGGCCAATAATCATGAAATTGGACCAGACAAAAATCCACCCAAAAGTTTGATAAACCATACCTTTTGTTTGTTGTATAATACTGATTGAAATGAAACAAACGGTATCTAAAAGTTCAACTCATGGGCTATAAAATGCAATCTTTACATACTTTCTGACTATCCGTTAAACCCATGAAAAATGCACGCAAAGATTGTAAGGTTTATTCTGGGACACTGTATACAACAGTTGTTCCGTAACAAAAACAGTTGGGTAAAATCAGAAATTTGCTTGTCTTCACAGATAAATGGAAAGATACTCTTTATCATTTTATATATGGTCCATTTGACATTTTGATCATTTTTGAATACACACGATCGTCTGCCGTATTAGGTTTTGCCCATTTCAAGATGGCTAATGGTACTTCTGCATTCAATATTCTGTAAAATAAACTCGCCTGCGGCGGTAAGGTAGAATAAATCGAAAATGAATGAATGAGTATCTATATAATCTTGAGAGAGAACTATTCTCGATGTATTTTAAAGCACCAAATATACTGTCTTGTATATGTTTTTCCATTAAAAACAGGAACAAGACAGAAGGATTTCTTTCAATAAAAATACTGCCTCTGTAAACAGTGGTAAAAGGATAAGTTATAAATGATTTTGTTTACATACATATTTTGTGACATGCATTTTCTACAAACATCGGCTATTTATAAGTCATTTCTTGATAAAACATTATCTTACCTTTGATTCAATACCAATTTACAGCAACAACAACAAACAAACAACAACAACAACAACAAAATGAACTGCAAAAAATATTTGCTCAGAACGTGTTAGAGCCTAAAGGTACATGGTCCGATTTTTCAATTTTCAGTTTTCAATGTCATACGAAAGATCACCACTTAAGATGCTTCACTTTCAAATTTCAGTAAAATCAAAACAACCATTTCGTTTTATTAGCAATTTCGTATTTACCACTTGCCTATACTTTACTATGTCAGTAATTTTATGGTTACCATTATTTAACACATTTTCACTTATATCTCCGAAACGCGACACATTTCAGCCGTAATATTTTACATAGGTAATGAGAAAAATATGAGAAATGTTTTGGTACCAAAATCTCAGAAAGTTTGAAAAATACTGACCAAATCGGACAGGGCTACTTTAACAACAAGTTCACGATGTGTTCCAACAAGTTCACGTTGTGCTCTACAAGTATTTTAGATCGTGTTCATGATGTAACAGATTTAGAACGAGTTTTAAGATGTTCTAGATATGTTCTTTTCAAATTGGTTTTCAGAACACATCATGAACACATATATATAAACGCGTTCAAAACATGTTCAAAATCTGTTACAGAAATTGGGTTCTCCAGGCCTGCCGTCTGGAAACCTCGAATTTCACGGTTCATATGGAACAGAATAAAATGAAGCTTTAAGATTGGTTGTATTTAGCTGTATTTCTCTATTGTCGAATAGTGAGATGGATGTATCACTTATAAACAATAATGTTGAATAAGCATAAGCCAAGTAGCTAGCCTTATCTATGTAAGTCTACTTTTCTTGTTTCAATTTCAGGTATCCACGGTAACTACTGATTGTCAAGTTGGGGGACGGACTTTTTCTAGAGGGGAATCATTTAACATATCTTGTAAAGAAAGGTGCCTTGGTTTAGGAATACAATATGGATGTATCAATTCTTGCCCAGAGGAGCAGCGTGTACCATCTCCAGAAGGCTGCAAAGATCCTCGCCTTATTGATGTCCCGGGTCAATGCTGTAAACAGTGGATATGTGCCGGAAATGTGAACTCTGGTGATAAGGATAAATATGATAAAGGTAAACTTAATACGTAATTAGTTTCTTGTTCTGAAAAGAATTAATTCAAAGGGCAAAAAACATATGATACAAACTGAAAAAAGAAATAAAGAGTGTCGTCGTGTGGAAAGCTGACAAATATATGTTTACTGAATGTTAATATTAAACTATATGCATGGTAAAAGCTTTTTGACTGCTACATGTATTTTAAAGTGCAATGATAAGTTATAGCATGTTGAAATTGCATTATTGCAACGGGGGAGAGAGGAAAAGATAAAGATATCATCCATTAAATCTGAGTGTACTTTTCTTAATAATCGTTTGATATGTGTCCGACAAGTTAAAAAAGAAACCCGTGACATCATCAAACAATGGAACACTGTGGTCAATGTCGTTGCTAGTCTCATAATCTTATGAAATTTAAATATAACTAACAATAATAACATGATATATTTAGTCGAAGTCATCAATAGACTTAAAGTACTGTCGATTTGAACGTTTCTGTAACCATTTGCTTTTTAACTCGTACAAAGCATAAAAGTGAGCTTTAAAAAACGCTGACTAAGGTTGTACAGTCGTCTATTCTTAACAATTGCAAGATGACCAATGTGCATTAAAGATGACTAGCGAGATGCACGCGCTTTTCGATCGCTTGCCTCGCTAGTTGAGCCTACAGTCCTCGATCTCGCATTTCTTGTTTTCAAGTCAAGTAACTTCGACCCAACTTGACCACTACAATAGCCTCCCACGAGTCAAAAACATTTGTGGTGCAGGTTTGATGTAAGTAATGGTCAAGGGATAATAGGTCGGGCCCTTGGCCTTAATGACATCAAAACCTGGATGACAAGAAACCTGACTTTCCTCCCTTAATTTTATGATTACACTAAATGACCTTTGACCTTCGTTGGCCTCAACCGTATCAATGCCTTTCTCCTGGGTGGCTGCTGTTCAAGATGAAGATTTGGTATATGCATATGTAGGGTTAAAGCTTTAGGAGTTTTGATCATGACTTTAAATGACTCCAGATAACCTCGGATGACTTTTATGAACTTTTTATACATTCTGAATATTAGACCTCCAATTGAACTTGACAGGACTGGGTGGAATCGCTATTTGTGGTACACCGGCGTTGCGGGGTTGCGGCTTCTTGCGGCTTATGTGACCAGGGTGTATAATTGACGATTCTGAATTTTTGTGGTCTGGGTTGTACAATGATGTATAACACCACATAACCAAGTTGGGACAATGAATACAGATTCTGGTAAAGATATGGCTTAAGAAGCTTTAAACCATAATTTTAAACAGATTAAGCAGATTGTCAAAGTTATGGGAGATTATAAACATTGTGGAGATCCTTAATGAGGCTTACTTGTCGATTCTAAAATTTTGTGATACGGGCTTTAAAATGATGTACACTCTTAGAAAAAAGGTTCCAAAAGGGTTCTTATTTGTCCTGTATGGAACCCTCTATGGTGCTCACAAAGAACCATTAAAGGTTCTGAAGAACTCTTGGGAGTTTTTTCAGGTTCTCTATTTAACCTGTAGAAACTTTAATGGTTCTCCAAAGGGTGCATACATTTTCAGGAACCCTTTTTTTAGGGTTTTAGAGCGAGGGTTCAAAATACAGGACAACTGAGAACCTTTTTGGGACCCTTTTTTCTAAGAGTGTATAACACTCCATAACCAAGTTCTGGCAAATGTAATAAAGTTCTGGTAAATATATGGACTAAAAATCATAGACAGTTTTGCAAAGAGTGTTGTAGTATTTTCTAACAAGGTATTGCATTACGAAACATCAAGATGTTATTTTAACTTCGTTCATTTCTTTCTTCTTCTCTGAATTCACAGGTGGTTTCAAAGGCAAGTGTCCCTTTAGTATCATGACTCAGCCCTGGTAAGAATGCTCAAAGACTTGCGGAGTAGGAGTGACATCTAGAATTATATCAGATGCAAATTGTGAAATGAGAACCGAGTCTAAACTATGCCATGTAAAACCTTGTCATGATGAGACAAAAAGGTGATAGAATGACTATCACAAATTTGATATACGATCTGAAATTCTGACCATTTTGATATCACCTGTCATGCCTTTGGGTATAGGAGAGGAAAGTGTGGAATATTATGAGAGGAAAGTGTGGAGCATTATATTTGTGGGGCCCATATTTGTCACACGAGGTGATGCAATGAGGACTACAACTCAAGGAGGTTCTGGAATTCCGACGGTATAATTGCTATTTTGGATATGGATGGAAAGTTTTCATCACTGATAAATGTGAGAAGTTTAAATTTATCACATACATGAAACTGGTGCCTATACAGTTTGAATATGGATCAAAAATCTCCCCAAGATTCCCGAATGTAGAGTCGCCCTTAACAAAAACAGTAAACTCTGTAAATTCGGGAAGTACTATTGTCCGTCACAGAAATATATATAATTTTAGACACCAGAATGTAACTAATGAACACAATGGTATAAAAGTGTAAAATGTGTGGTACCTTGCACCCCATGCTTATTTTGTACGAATTCAAAGTCAGAATTATTTCATAAGACTAGTGAAGCTTCGGTAAGATGCAGTGGAACCTCATTAACACAAAATCACCTTAGACAACGATTTTAGTTTGTATTATCCAACTGAATAACATAGAAAATTCCCACTTTGGACTAAACAACCATTTTGTGTTATAATGGTTTATGTGTTAACATATTTTGTGTTAACGAGGTTTCAGTAATGCGCTTCTGAGATTGCTTAGTAAATTAAGTTCATCGAATTTCAAATAAGAGTTTGTTTCTTTTGTCAGTGAGTCTTAGGTGCACTCAGTCAAAAGCTGTCTGATTATACAGTGGAACCTAATTAACTCAAATCACCTGGGACAACGATATTAGTTATGTTGTCAAGATTTTGCGTTATCCAACAGAATTCACATAGAAACATCTCACTTGGGACCAAACAACCTTTTTGTATTATTAAGGTTTTTGTGTTAACAGAATTTGTGTTAACGAGTTCCACTGTATTTGTCTGGACAGAATATTTTATACTTTTATTGCGCTTGAAAATACAAAAGGTTTTGCTCTGAGATCAATGTTTTTCCAAAATTGTAAAAGAAAGAAGCTTGTATGTGGTTGGTTGGACAAATGTCCATGCAAGCTTTCATGTGTTTCTTAATTCAGACTTTGGATGAAGCTATAAGACCATTTTGCTTTGAAAGATTGGGTTATGTTTTTAACATTTAATCTAAAAACGCAATACCGTCTTGAGAATACGACGCTAAGAAGGGAACAAATGGGGTAAGATTTTTTCACAATCGGTGTCAAATTTATACCACATGGAGTTGTTTTTATACAAAAAATTTGTAGATTTAATTGGAATCAATCTGCGCAAAACCTTTACCCTAAAAAGTGTACGTTTGGCACTTTTCCGTGTTGATATTTACTCCATCTATATCAACCACATTCCCTTCGTTACAAAGGCGTAGATGTGAAGAAAGAGAATAGGCTAATGCAAAAGCTGTTTAAAATAATTCTAACCACTTTACTTACGATTTTTTCAGTTGGAATCGGAAAGTTGTTTTTATATTTTTATAATGTGCTGAATTCTGTTACACGATATTAAAGGTATTAGAATTGCAATCAGAATACGAGTGAACATGGTGAAATTTTAATCATGCATTTGTTGAATTTCGATCTGGAAATGAAGAAATAATACAAAATATAACATCTGTCACCAAGTACTTTGAGATTGATTTTATCTGACGGAATAAAGTACTTGTGACATATTGAAGACTATGGCTTTAAAGTGTTTTCTTGTCAAATTTAGATTTTCATCTATAGATTAAGTTTGGCATTTTTTACTTAACTGTCCAAAAGATTCAACTTGACCTTTCAACGAAAACTCGTTAATAAAAATTTCAATAAGATGATGATACACCACCAAATAAGGTTAGATTTACTAAATATATACGATTCAAATTAAATGGAAATTTGGAATCATTGTAGCCCCAATTTACAATATTCATCTTGACCTTCCAACGAGAACTCGTTAATGAGAATAAGATGCTAAATCACACAATTAAGGCGGGTTTATATAGAAATCAAGTAACTGATTTTTTAGACTGCAAGCGAAACGGGGTACTAGAGTCGGTGTGTGTTAAATAATCAATCGATTGCTTTAATCAAGAGAGACTCATGTCGGATGTATTACCAACCGTATTACAATAAAGAATCTGCCCCTCTGGCATTACAAATAAGCATCCAAACCTCTATTAGTGAACATTGTGTTTCACAATTCGTCTTAAATTTGCTGAGAAACGAAGAGGAAACCGTAGCTTGAAGCTGCTACTTCATCTATGTTTGGATTACAATCAAACCTCCATTTGCATTGTTTTTAAAACTTACAGTTTATATATGTAATACTCTACCAAACCGACTGTTTTAACTACTTGGAGAATGAAAACATTCGAAGTTTGAGTGTGTTTAAGTGTGCTCACGAATCTGTTAAAGTTGTTAACATATAATTCTAATTATGTTTTAATACTCTACACACTTTACCTTATAATATATCACCAGAAATTTTTAACTTACTAACCATTCTTGGATTTAGCTTCTGTTTGAAAACGCGTTGCGCCAAAATAATCACCAACAGCGATTAGAAATCAAAAATTTGCTCCATGCGGTGAAAGCAGATTGTAAATCCTCACGCATCCATTGGATTTGCATCTTTTAAATTTCTGGCGACTTTTCAATTTCACGGTTTCGTTATGTTGCTAGTTTGGAGATTTCCAAATGGAATTCAGCGTTGATTGATCTTGTTATAACCTGCTTAGTCTGTGATTAGAGATGCATTCTGGGCAGTCTGACACATACTGGTGTATTACGGTCGTGACAAGATAATAATAATAATAATAATACAGAGGCGCTTTTAGTGCAATATACCCCAAAAAGGTCTCATTGCCCTTTACAAATAAAAACCTTACACTACATACACTACACACAAAATAATATAACAAATCAGGAACATGCACCTATTGATTGAACAAATGAGTTTTAACCAAAGACTTAAACTGACTGAGAGAGAGGTAATTCATTCCATAAAGTGGGAGCAGCTGTGGAAAAGGCACGCTTGCCATATGATGTTGAAAACCTAGGAATCACAAGCTGAAGTTTGGAACATGAACGCAAAGTACGAGCAGGTCTATAGATGTTAATGAGATCTTTGATGTACTCAGGATAGCAAAGTATTCTGAATAGCTCATAGGTGATGAATCGGATGCAAACAATTCTGACACATTGCTAAAAATTTTGAAGCTTTATTGTTTCTGAATGCAGAAATGATATTCCATAACTAGATGAAATTGATTTTGCGTTTTATTGTAATAACAAGTTTACTGATGAATGCAGCGTCAGATGATAAATATTTGTAGGAATTATTTGTGACATGTTATTAGTGAGAAATTTGGAAGCCTATTAGGGCTGTAGGAAAAAATAACAACTTGAAGGTGAAATGTAATAAAGTTGAGCTATATTTGTCAGCGATGAAACCACAGTGTGACTAGGAAAGTCAAGACATTTTACAGTTTTCGCTAGAAGGTACAGCTTGTTGACTGTGTAGTGACTTTTCTACTTACGGGAAAATACTTCAGTTAACGATAGATTATATACAGCATGGCAAAGTTGCCATGGTTATTAGAGATTGCTCAAACTGCTGAAATCGTAATCATGTATACTCTTAAAATTATTTTACTCTTGTTGAGTAAAAATTTACTCAAAGGTCACAGCTCATTTTGTTGAGTAAAATCCTACTCAACGCTGGGAAAACTTTGCTCAACATTGAGTTAGATGTACTCAATGTTGAATAATATTGACTCATCCGAGTAAGATTTTATTCAATATTGAGCAAGTTTTTACTCAACAATGAGCTGTGACCTTTTACTCAACAAAGAGCAAAATAATTGTAAAAATAAAGTAGTTGATTTTCGGACTGGAAATGAAGATATAATATAAAATATGACATCTGTCACAAAGCACTTTGAGATTAATTATATCTGATGGAATAAAGTACCTGTATTGAAGACTATGGGTTTGAAGCGTATTCTTGTCAAATTTGGATTTTCTTCTATAAACCAAGTTTGTCATTTTTAGTTACTAAGTAAGAGTTCAGAAGATTCATCTTGACAAAATTAAAATTTCAATAACATGGTGAAACACCACCAAATTAAGGCAGATTTATTAGTATATAGAATTTAAATTTAATGGACATTTGGAATCATTTCAGTCCCAATTTACAATATTCATCTTGTCCTTTCAACGAGAACTCGTTAATGAGAATAAGATGCTGAATCACCATATTAAGGCGGGTTTATATAGCCCTTGTTTCGGGCTCTCAATATTGTTCAATTTAGTTTATACCATTTCTGGTACTCTTCGCCCGGGCAGCGCGCTGCGCGCGCTGCCATGGCTCATTGCTCGGTCCGTGGGAGGGGAGATCAGGGGAACGGTACTAGTTCTAAGGTTTATATAGAAAGTTTGATTTTTATAAAAATCCGGCAAATTTCGTGCATTATCATTTCTTTATGTTCTTTCTTGTTTTATATCAATTATTGTAATCACCGCTCTCAGATTAGATATAGTGACAAATATTTAGCTTTATAATGCTTTATATATCGTTATTTGGTTTTGTTTAAGCGCAAAGGTACACTACAGCTCCGCTGGTATTGTTAAATGAGAATTTTTGAATCATCATTATTAATGTACATTTGTGATATCGAACTGAATACTTTTTAAAGCATTTTT
>JXSR01S001215.1:49643-60623 GCA_000969725.1 Ophiothrix spiculata | reverse complement strand
TCTTTTTGCAAAATGTATCTGTTATAAATAAGTATGTTAAGATAAAATTATTTTTCATTCATTACGTGTTAAATATACAATAACATTGCTTAATAAAGGCGGATGCTAAAAGATAAACAAATAATATAAAAACAATACAATAAGATGATACAAAATAGAATTATAAATTAGTCAATATAAATATGTCACAAAGTAATAAATTATACATATCAAGACTATATAAATTATGCGTCCAGATTTGCACGCAATTTAAATGCGCTATTTACAAATTTTAAAACCGAGTTGATTGAACCATAGTCTTGAAAACTCATGAGGAAAGTAAAGGTTCATTATCAGACATGTTACTTATACTATAAGTCTCTGTGATATCGGAGATCATCTTTGAACGAGGATCTTTATAGTGAGTACATTTTAACATAAAGTGTTTTTCATCCTCAATTTCGCTCAAAGAGCATAAAGTGCAGAGTCTTTGGTCGATTGGAAGTTTTGGATGGAAGTGGCGCCCTTTTTCAATCATAAGAGAATGTGCGCTGATTCTTAACTTTGTATAAGATGATATAAATCGACGGCCAAATAGATTAACATAAGTTTTCAAGACTAAATTGTGATTTGAATAGAGAGTAAGTGCGTAACTTAGGTTGCACAGTATTAATGCTTGTATTCCAAAGAGCATTATAAATATCTGTCAGGTTAGAAATCATACAAGTAGAAAGGGCATAACTAGATTGTGTGACAACAGGTCTTTCCCAAATATCAAATCTATCGATGAGCTCAAAGATGTTTTTGATTCCAGATGAACCTCTACCGATAGTAGGTTATTCTTTCTTGGATACCTGCACATTCACGTAACTCGAAAAAAGGCATCGACCATCACATTTTTTCGACCCATAATATGTATCTGATGTCCAGAGTGTATTCTTAGAAGGTCAGACTCCAGCTCACCAACCTTTGGAATTTCTAATCATATGGATGATGTTGAGGGAATTGTTGTCGAAAACAACAAGCACTGGGTGAATTATGGTATTAAAAGCACACACTAAATTACTCTAAAGCAAAAGAGAAAGAAAAAGGGCTATGTACTCCTTTTCAATGATGGAGTAATTTATTTGGTGCATGTCAAATTACTTTGAATTAAGTAATATGGGATGACCATTGCCGTCATAACCTTTTTGCATGAGAACTGAATTATTACATTACTAGCATCAGTATTTACTTTCAACAGATTCTGAAGATCAAGTGCAATCAGAAATGGTTCACTTTCATTTGATTGAAATAATAATTTTCACAGTTACCGATTCAAGCACTTTGACATTCGTAGCCAAGAAATTACTTCGTGGACAAGCAATATCTTGAAGTTCAAGACAAAACTTTCTACTTTATCTAGCCACGCATACAAATCTTTGCGGTACCTTTCTAGGTTCAGATGTAGGGAACTTCTTCCCTTACCTTCTCTACAAATTACAGAGAAATGTTCGATTCCATTCGGTAAAACCTTCTGAGATGCAATGAGTATTCTGTTCCACACGCAAATGCCACAACTTTGCACACTGTACATACCTGATTGCCTGCACACTGGAACAGGATTACTCCATCCAGAATCTTCAGATGAGCCTGCCGAGATGCATTGACTGGTACTTGCTCCATCGAGATAGTATCCTGTATTACATACAAATGTCACAGACGCTCCGCTTTCTAAAAGGTACGCAGATGCATTGCCATTGGTAAAGGTACGCGCCATACTGCAATGTGTCTTGTACACTACAGGGTGTATCAAAACAAGTTGACAGTTATTAATATACCCCATTTAAAAAAAAGTATAATACGTCATAGACAGTAAATTCGTTTTGAATTATATGTAGAATAGACAATTGTCTTTCAATAACAGAAACATTAACAGATGCGTGACAACCGATTCAAACATTATGGCCAATTTGGTAAAATTGTTAATAAAAACGGTCGCGCAAAGTCAATGAAAATAGCAAAGGATCCTTATGTTCTTTCTCCTTTTACATAGAAAAGAGAATTTACCATTATCTGCACGTCAGAATAGGGCTCTGTTAACAAAGAGCACTTTTTGTGGCAAGTTGCTTTAAACATTGATCAAAAGATGTTGATCAATTCGTTAAAGTCTAAAGTTACTGAAATACTATTTTTAATGACAATATTTTGAAAAAAATCACAGGGCTGTTACTCAAAACTGCAAGAATGGACTTAATTTTTGCTCTCAAGTCTTCATCTAGAATTTCATGTTCAGTGCATTTAATTGTCCCATTCCATTTAGAACCTATTTCAGTGCACCTATTTACAGCTTACATACCAATTTTGCATGCTTTATACAGTACATACCTGATTGCCTGCACACTGGAACAGGATTACTCCATCCAGAATCTTCAGATGAGCCTGCGGAGATGCATTGACTGGTACTTGCTCCATCAAGATAGTATCCTGTATTACATACAAATGTCACAGATGCTACGATTTCTACAAGGTACGCTGATGCATTGCCATTAGAAAAGGTATGCGGCACTCTGCAATGTGTCTTGTACACTAAAACAGTCAGATAATAAAAGAGTGGTTATAAGTTAGGTCTACCTTTTATCTATGATATATACTTGCATTTAATGAGTATGATGAAGTCTCAAACTTAAGTACAGGCATGTAAATGGCCTCTCAAGAAAACATACTGAAAGGCGTCAGAAGAGCTGAAAAGATAAAAAGGTCGACCATTCAACAATAAGAAAAATTAGAAATTTGCCGAAAGCTAAACAATTCAATGCAATATAAAATCATCATATATAGGTTAAGATCCAAAAGACTTAACTGTTTACACAAGATGGACATGTACCCGAACTATGTGTTACGTAAATACTGAGACTCTGCGGCTTATCGTACTTAAATAATTAAAAAATAAGAAAATGTCAAAGTGCAGGGCGTGTTTGCCTATCCAGTGGGTGGATTGACCCCTTAACAAAAAAAAAAAAAAAAAAAAAAAAAAAAAAATAGACACACTCATTTTAGTTGAATACAAATATTTCCCTAAGGATGAAATACCATATGCTGTGGTCTGCTGTGTTATTTGCAGCTTTTAAGAAAATTACACATTGGAATAGAGAAACATGAATGTCTAATGATTGATTTATGCAGTTGATTGACAAATAGTTGTTTTGGCTGGAACAAGGCTTTAAAATGTACACAATCGGATGGTCAAAAATCGTTTATATTTTGCTCAAAAAAGACTCGTATGTTTAAAGTTCAAAATGCTTAACCTGATATCATGTAATATATGCATAGGCCTACATACGTTTATCCTATCAGTTTCATAAAAAAGACTCCCTGCGTCTTATTATACGCATCTATCTATCAGTTTAGAATGATTGAACTCGTGTTAAAACGTCATAAATGTTATTGTGAAAGAGTCTGAGTAAGTAAGCATTCCACCTTGAGTAAGTTCGCCACAGGATTTGTCATGACCAAATCACTCCTTGTAGTAGGGGCCAACTCATCCCGTTGTCCCAGTTAAAGAGGATTTAATCCCATGACATGTTGGACAAGTACCATACCTCTTGATTAATAATAACATCTTGAACCAGCGGAGTAATAAATTGACACTAGTACAAAATTACATTTGCTCAAATGTTTACTTAGGTAAGTCAAAAACTCGTTTCTCTGATAACTCACACAAAGAGATGACCTCGGTCTTGTAAATTTTATGTATGTATGACCAAAATTACCAGTGTCATATTTTTCCTTTGAGCATGGTGAGCAGGTGGTCAACTTGCCCCATCGCTCCCTATTAATAAGTGTAGCTGTACTCTGTAGTTTTAGTTTTGTAATGCCATTCATGCCTCATCAAAATGCTTGTAATATACTACATTTATCGCAACTCTTAAAAGAGTTACGATTGGTTGATTTACGAGGTATTATTAGCTACATTCTGTTTGGTTATGTGATGCGGAGTAATATTTATGGTCGGGTGCTGTATCCGTACTGTATGTTAATTTTGTCCTCTTTTTCGTCGCTTTACGTTCAGAATTTTTGACTTTCACTTACGTCACCTTACGCTGGCCATTTGTCATAGTGTAAACCAGAGTGAATGAGTACGTCAAAGTTAACAGCTGCGTTTGACGGAATAATCTAATGCCAGCTTGAACAACAAATTCTATTTGAGACATTGTTATTATAGCGCTTTTTAAACCCTTTTCTTTAAAATTGTGATTTCGATGGATGGCATTACAATTCTTCGAGGAAGTACCCGAGTAATCTTAAGCCTACCCCTTCCAGGACTAATAGCATCCTCCACAAATATTATGTTCCTGTTCATTCTTATAGAATTCATTACATCATTATTTCTTGTTATCATTTTCATTTTTCAATACGTTTTAGAACTTACAGTCATATATTGCAATAGCGTTCTCTCCTCCGCACATCTGAGTGTCATCACCTACACACGGTAAGTTGCAGTCTGGATCACTTCGTTGACCATGTCGATCATAATCATCATATATTCTACCGCAGTAGCACTGGTCACCCGAATCTACACCAGCATACCGAACAATACGTATAGGTGAGCTCACGTTCATACAGTAATCTATACAGATATCTAACGTTAAATATATGCTCCATTTCCCAGCAGAGGTTAGAACATCATCGGATACTCCTTCACACTTTTCTCCAGAACAAAAATTTTGAAAACAACCCAGATAAGATTCTGAAGCTAAATGTGAAGAAGCATTATAAGCTGTTAATTACGAAAATAGTTCAGCAATATGGAAAATAAAAAAACATCATTATAAACAACCACAGTGCCATTCCGTGTGTGATTAATAGATCGTTTATTATGCATCATTTTAAACAATTATGCCATCCCTCTATTATTGTTTCAATTACTGGTTTCAAATAAATTCCAAACATGAGAATTCAGAACCTTGCATAACACAACTGCATATGTTATCGTCCAACTCAAACCAACCATAACGCTGTCCACAAATAATTTTCATTTTTGCATACTATATATCTGCCAAGTCCATGTAATATTGTTTAAAATGAAACCTCGATGAAAATTCCCCGATATCCACAAATTAGGTATCGCGTTTAAGATTTTTTCACACTTAAGTTCAATTTTTCGAAATAAAATGCAAGTATATTCATCTGTAGTGCAAAATAAAGTATTATTTTACGACTGTTAGTAGCTGTAAACGCAACACAAGTATTATACACACTCTTGTGATGATATGGTCACATAAAGATGTGGTCACAATAGGTCGTACGGTGCTCGTACGACAGATTAACAATGTTTATTTGACCATAGCTTAATAACCGGCGCGCCCAACCGATGTCTTATAATCGTATTTGATCGTAAACATTCGTACGAACGTCTTGCGGTGGTCTTACGAAAGAGTGTTTACTCATAATCAGTTAGCAAGGTCGCACACATCTCTGACTGTGTTTGTGCGATAGACTTGTGACAATTTTGTCAATAAAGTACAAGAATAAAGCGTGGATAGGGGGATACAACACGAAATAGAGAAAAAACAAATACAGAAAGGGTATTAAGAGAAGGTGCAGAATTACAGAAAGAGAAAAGAGTAGGGTAAAAGTAATTTTTACGGCACAGAATACCGTCATTACAACAAATTCCTAGCTTAAGAAAAAAAAGGGAGGGGGGGGGGTGACATCATATTCAAATTCTCCATGGTGCCACTATCGCAAAGCATACTCGCACTCAATACTTTCAAATTCTAGTACGATAATAGTGCGGTATTCAATCCCCTGAAATTGAAAATCAGTCGCAATACCTATCATATAATATAATCATTGACTAGTATTGTTTGAGAAGAGCATACCAATGGCTCCTACGAGCCATAGGTATGTTCACCGACCATGTTAATATCAACATATAAAGCAAATGTGATTACTATATGCTAATCCCAGAGAGATGATTAGCACGTCTGTGTCAACTTCCACATGGCAAAGCTCTTACGATGTTCGTACGACAGTCGTGCGAACGCGGTACGAACGCCGTACGAACGTCGTGCGGCAATCGTATACAGGTACTCGCAAGGCACTCGTAGCAAGATATTGAACATGACAAATAACCAGTCTGCGAGCTTAAGAGCTGTTTTTGATAGTACGATGTTCTTGGGGCGTTTGTACGACGTTCGTACGAATCGGTCAAAACAACTGATCGCAGCTTGTTTTTAACGCGTTTGCGACCAGTCGAAAGGGTATTTTTCAATCTGTTTTAAGGGGCCTGTTAAGGCTTTTTTCATCAATGTTTTTTTTTGCTTTGGAACTCAGCAACGGATAATTAGATTCAACTAAAGGTATACATTTCTAGAAGCGGATTTGCATACTGAACATGATGGTCAGGTCATTTTTGGACCAAAAAGCGTAATTTTGGACCTAGGGTCCAAAAATCATGTTTTGGGCCCAAAATTTTACGGGAAAGCTAACTAAATTTTGCTTCGGTAAAATGTTTTACCAATTTAATTTTTAAAATCTAGAAAGCAATATCTGGGATCGCTTTTCTCAAAATTTTGATTTTTTCCTTAGTTTTTGAGATATTACCAAAATTGGTCCAAAAAATGTCAAAAATCCACTCCTGACACCATTTTTGGTAAAATATGCCACATTTTTAACTATTTTTGGCAATATTTAAAAAAATAAGATAAAAATCAAAAATTTGAGAAATACATTCCTAGATATTGCTTTCTAGATTCTAAAAAATAAAATGGTTTAAAATTTTACCAAAGCAAAATTTAGATAGCTTTCCCGTAAAATTTTGGGCCAAAAACATGATTTTTCGACCTTTTTAATAATTTCACATTTTGGTGCAAAAATAAGCTGACCATCATGTTCAGTATGCAAATTAACTTCTAGAAATGTATACTTTGACTTGGATTTAATTATCCGTCGCTGAGTTACAGTCCATAACCCATTTCTGAAAATGAAGGGTGGACAGGGACCTTAAATACAAAACTCATTTTCGTCAAGGGGAAATACAACTATTAACATTGCCCAGAAAAGAAATTTCATAAAAAATAACATTTGTCAGATATTTGTAACAAAATATACCTATTCTTGCGAACGCCGTGCGAACGTCGTACGAGCCTCATTCTTAAAGGAGTTGTACGAGTCTTTTGATCGTACGATCATTGTGACCATAGCTTAATAACCGGCGCGCCCAACCGATGTCTTATAATCGTAAAGAAGCCGCAACACCTTAACATCGGTATAACTTTGGTATTACATCGGTGAATACTTGCGTTGCCCTGCCTGTCACCAATCGGGCGCGCCGGTTGTTATTGGACCATTTTGAAAACAACGCTAACAAGCTGCAAGGTTTTAACTCCGAGTTTAATTCAGTTGTTTTCAGTTATGGTCCAATAACAACCCGCGGCGGCCGACCGGAGACCGACAGAGCAACGCAAGAACTCATGTCATACCAATGTCATACCGATGTTTCGGTGTTGCGGCTACTTTCCGATTTTATGAAAAAATATAAAGATTTGATAAATGAAATGAGGATTTTTTTCAAAGAAAAAAAAAAAAAGAGGATTTGATAGGTCTCCAAATTTGCTGGTAAAAGCTTGTATCGTTTTCAAATAATTACCGGTCAAAAATTTCAATTTTGTGAAAAACTTGCATGTTAATTAACCTTTTTTATTATGGGCAAAAATGAAATACAAACAAACAAACAAACAAACAAAAATAATCATCATATTTGTTTATTTGAATTTTTAATTGCATGTTGATGTAACGCATTCAGTGTACCAAAAACCTTGGCTTGGTCATATTTCATCATACGCATAGTATGGCATAAAATTGCATAATCAAAAGATCACTTGGTTTATTTTACTTTAAAGACATGTATCTCAGACACATCTTGGAATGTTTTGATCCCACTTTGATGTTTCTTCAGAATTCTTACCTGCTTGAATGCAACTTGCTGTACATAGCAGAAATAAACACAGCACAAACGCCATATTCGAAATCTATGTAAAAAGTCGTTGCTGAAACAAATTTGAACTTCCTCTTCGAAGATAGAGCTCAATGTTAATTATTGTGATGCATGTAATTTTACTGATTTATCTTTTTTTCATGATTGAATGAATATATCCTATACCTGTATTTATCACTAAGAATGAACCCATAGAATTAAGAATTGTGATGTAAGTTTGCTCAATGTAAAGTCATTAAGTTTTCATGGGTGAATAAATGTTTCTGTAACCTTTTGCTGGTCATAAGACCTTTATGATAAGACCTTTCAGATAAAGGTCTGTCACATCATACACTGTTGATAATATACGTAGATTTGAGAACATCGCTTCTGTAATAACTAAATAAAATATATGTCAACTATATCAATGGAGAATTATCAACTGTACTCACATCGACATTTATGCTTTCCTACATATTTTTCATACCAAAAGTTAACTACAGTAAAATATTCTTTAATAATATTTGTACAGAATTGATTTTTTTAATTACCAATCTGTTAAAAAAACCCACTATTTTACTTCCAAGAAAATTTAGTTAAAGTATAGCCTACTTTTAAAGAATTAACAAACAGTGTAAGGTGGATGTTATCAAAAAGGAAAGGAAAATCCACACGCACAAAAGTGTTTCCCTTAAGAAGTTCTTGATTTTTTTAAGTTTTAAGGTTGTGACTCAGTAAATAACAGGTTCGTTTTATTTTCACCTAAAGATTTAGATTTAAATTTGTATATTTTCACAAAGCAATTCTTTGTTAGCTTGATCAATGGTGCAAATCTATTCCGCCCTGCCAGGTTAATTACTATAGAGGATTTGTATATTCGTGTCACTACATTAAAGGTTTTAGGGGCGTGTCGACGATTCAATTCACTCTGAGAGGTTATATGCTTTATCTAAAATACTGTACAATAGAAACTTAATATAAGGATACCAGATATATGGTCATAATACAATAAAAACCAAATAATAATAAAAAAAAAATCTAATAGAAAGCATGGATGTGAAAATATCTAGGCTTACTAACGTTATAAATATACCATTCAACATCAACTAAAATTCATATACACGGTTGCTCATATAGTTGGAATAAAAATATTTGTACCACTTTTTTATGTAAAGGTCAATTTATGATGAACATATCTGGAACCTTATGCTGTTTTTGGTCATATGTATTTAATAGCTAATCGTGTTGGGTGTGAAATGGAACTCTGAATGTGATCAATTTTCTCATGTACTGGTAAGGAGGCAACAACAAAAATGGGTCAAAAACGAGATTTTTAGGTCAAATTTGATTTGACCCTGCCTTTGACCCGTCGCTTCTTTACTCAAGTTGAGTCGTCATATTGAATGTTTATCATTAGTAGAGTGAGAATCAGGTGATTGAATGTCTTGGTCACGCTTGATTGCGCCAACAGAATCCTTGGAATCAAAGTACAAAATGATCCTCTATCGCCCCTCAATTTACAAAAATACGGTTGTGGTGAACGTAGAATGGTTCCCGGCGGTATATGACATCTTAAAAGTTTTGAAGATGTCATATACCGCCACCACTCGACTGTCACTATAACCCTATTATTGTAAATTGAGGGGCATTAGGGGATCAGTTTGTTCTTTGCTTCCAAGTATTCTCTTGGCGCAACCAAGCGTGACCAAGACATTCAATCACCTGATTCTCACTTTACTACAGATGAGCATAGAGGCATTGCATGCTTTTATTGATTGGTGCCAAACAAAAGATTTGGACAGATGACCTTCCCCGTAAACATGGCGGATCACAGTCTATTCAACAGGATATTGTAACTAACCTACTGATAATGATGTATTTTGATGGATGGGATATGATCTGAAGTGATTGGTTATGGAAACACTTATATTGAATGCATTTAAACAATCCGCCATATTTACGGTATTATACGTCACATGCAGGGCCTCTATTCAATATGACCACTCAACTTAAGAAAAGAAGTGATGGGGTCAAAGGCGGGGTCAAATAAAATTTGACCTAAAAATCACGTTTTTGACCCATTTTTGTTGTTGCCCCCTTACCAGTACATGAAGAAATTGATCCCATTCGGAGTTCCACTTCACACCCAACAATATTATCTTACCAAAAGCAACACAAGTTTCCAGAAATGTTCATCATAAATTGACCTTTACATAAAAATGGTAAAAATATTTTTATTCCAACTATATGAGCAACCGTGTATGCGTATGTGACATTTAGTTTAGTTTTGGTAATTCATAACAAGCGACAATATTAACGTCACCTAAATGATCGAACCATTAGGCGACGAAAAAAAAAATCTGTTATACGGGCCTGACTGACTCTAAATTTGCGTTTTTGAAGATTTTTTTAGTTTTGCCAAAATCTTGTAAAATCAACCGTTTTTGGTCAAAATCATTAAATTTTAACTATTAAAGAACATTTCTTTGCAAAAAAAAATATTTCTTCTCCCATTTTGGGGGTTATTTTGAGCAAAAAATGTAGACAAAATTTCACCCAACCGACCGGGTCTACTTGAAAAGTCCACCCGCCCGTAAAACAGTTTTTTTTCGTCGACTTAGGCCCATTAATTTTAAACAAAGAGCCCGATGTTGTGTCCGACGAAAGGAACCCGAATCGATAACATGGCATCAAAAATTTTGATAATTAATTTGAACCTAATAGAAAACTTTGTGCGTATTCTATTATCAACAATATGCGTTTGGTGACACAAAATCTACTATAGAAACGTTTTTCGCGGTGTTTAAGGTATATTTCATTCATTTTTTCATCTTTACTCGTCGCCTGTCGTCCAGGATTTTGTGATTTTGGAATACGTTACCTATTATTATGGGAGCACAACACTAAATAACTCTCCATTGAAACCAATGCATTTTAGCCTAAGTTCTCTGAGCTTTTTCATACTGACGTGACAATATTTTGAAGTTTCAGTTAATATCAAGTTGTAGCCCGTTTCTTTATCTTTCAAATAACCTTCAATT